>VDFB02390636.1:0-44282 GCA_007258455.2 Sequoia sempervirens | reverse complement strand
AAATTTTGTCACACTCATACTCTTGTTTTGCACACATTTAGCATAATTTCAATTTATTTTAGTTGCATTTTAGTTTCAAGATTTCATTAATGGCTTCCATGATTCCATCTTAGTTTACTATTTTAGCATAGTTTAGTTTAGATTAGCATAGAAATTGCATAATTAGATCAATTTTAGCATAAAATCATGGTAACCTAGCTTGCATCATGCTCAATTTATCATAATTTAGGTTTTCATACACCAAACATCATGGTTTCATCAATTCTCTTCCATAGAATCGATTGAAATAGGCTCACGACCATGAGATTGGGAAAGGGTTATCGGTCCACATCAATACGACACCAATTCCACAACAAGATCAATTTAAATGGATTAGAGTAGATATTTTCAAAGCTTTCATTAATTTAACATGTTAGGTTTGTTGATAAAATGTTTAGTTTCAATTTTGATTGAATGATCTTGTTGAGAGTGAGGTTTAGTGGCTATATCGCACTTCAATTCCTCATGGATCAAGTGCGGTTAAACCTGTACTAATACTGTAGGTCGATAGTTACCATCTCATTAGGGATAGATTTTCATATTTAAGCCCTAAGTGGCATTATTTTAGGGGTTCTTCTATGGTCATTCAATCACTTAATACAAAACTTAGAAGGCATTTATTATTTTCTATAACACACAGACCTTAGTATATTATTTTTCTTGAAGAATAGGGACTGAATACATAATTGTGCCATGTTTTCCTTTTCTATGTGTTTAGCTTTGTTTGTTTATTTAAATTCATGCTTCGTGTCTGTCAAAGTGTTTGTAGTTGTAATTCATTCCCTTTCAACTTTTATAATCTCAGTTACTTTAATATATGCGAAGTTTTAGACCATGTCTAATACTTTTTCAAATATTTGCAAAGATTGATTTAATTGAGATTTTATTATGTTATATCAGGTTTGAAATGTTGTAAAAGCTTGGCATATCACCTTAGAATAGTTTGTTTTATGCATCATTTTTCATTCCTTCTCCCCTTTCCTCCCCCCTATTAACACAATGAAGAGTCAACTTCTAAAATATCGAAGGTTGTTCTGCAGAGTGCATCTTAGTCCCTAGTTTATAGAACTTCCCATAAACTATATCTCCTAAGTGTCAGCTTTATAGATCAATTTTATATTTGGCACACTCTGTGTAACTGATAATTCTTTTCACCTAGTGAAGAAGCAGGTTTATGAGTCGGAGACCCATCACTAGATCATCAACAACTTGTAATCTCAAGTTACTCTTGCCTTTGTTGGTGACATTCAAATGAAAAAGAAATTTTAGAAGTGGAGTAACACAAACACCAACACAAGCTCAAGTACAACAAATGGCTACTCTAGGACCACCCAAAAAATTTGTAGCATGGAATAGCGGTAGCTCACTCATTCCTTTGTTTCCTCCTATAGTGTGGGATCCCATTCCCGCTAACATGTTGAAAGCACTCCCTAAGTTCACGAGAGAAGTCTTTAAAACACCGATAGAAAATTTGCAAGATGTCTCCGATGTGTGCATAATGCATCATGTGATAGAGAAAAATGTAGCACTAAGGATCCTTTCCACTTCATTCAAAGGGAAAGCCTTAGATTGACATAAATCACTAGCTCCCAATTCAATTGCTACATAGGATCAACTTGGGAATAGATTCTTCAAAAGATTCTTACGGAAAGGCAATCGATCTTCCTTACTCAAATAATTGATAGCCATCAAAAGTGCTCCTCAAGAAGTTGTCATGGATTTCAACACCATGTTTCATAAAACTTGGCAAAGGATCCCCTTAACAGCTAGACGTCCGGTGAGTATGGCCATTGTCTTCTACTTGAAGGATTTTAACTCTGGCATAATCATAATGATTTAGTCATTGGGAGGAAAGACCCTTTTGGATGCATATGACTTGGTTGTTAGAGTTGAGAACAATCTTATAGATGCTATAAAGCTTCTTCCTCGGTTGCCTATAATGGTTTTCCCTGAGATACCACCTCTACTGCCTAAAGATGCTCCCAATACACTTTCCATGCCCCGCTCAATGTATGTGTATCCCAATGCACATAATAATGTAACTGCTCCTACATCCTTGGCTGCAAAAGTGAGCGACATGAAGAATTTTCTACAAACCTTTTCAAATGAGATACTTAACCTCAAAAGATAGCAAGTTGTGCTGCCTAATCCCCCTTACCAGAATTTTCAGGGAAATAAACCTTCCTTCCAACATAATCAATACTAGGAAGGGTATGAGCAAATAATCAATCCCAACCTTCAAATAAAATAGTTCTAGTCCTCAATGCTCTTCAAACCATAACATCAAATCATAACAGAGAAATCGTAGTTGGTCAAAACAATATGATGGTTGACTCAAATGCATGATGTTTCCCATGCAATGATGCACATATGCCCCATAATTTCCTTAGGGGTAATCTCCAGTAGAGGATCTCGAAACAAAAAAATCAAGGAATCACTACTAATAAAAGTGGAAGACCCTATCAGTCCTCAAGTTTGGAAAATGCTATCCTAGTGGCATGGATGTAGGGAATGTTCCTTGAACAAGAAGGATAAATTGCTTCAAATCACGCTCTATTTTCTTAGATGGAGGGAGATGATGCAGTGTTCATCAATGACACATTGACATCCAAAACCCCTCAAGTTCAGTTAGATTATTTCACCAAATCTAAAAGGAGGTTGTCCATAGAGCACATACCTGTTATGCCACAACCGAAGCTAGTCGCTAAAAAGGTTTTGGAACCAATAGTGGTGGCTCTAGTGCTCCAAAAGTAGAGCAAGGTAATATTGAGCAAGGTAAAGGAGTCAAAATCCCAAATATTTGAGCCACTCAATGTAGTGGAGCAATTGAAGAAGGCCCAAACCCATGTCTCTTTATGGGATATTTTGGCTAACCTCAAGAAAAAAACCTTGTTGTGAGAAGATTTGGAAGAGGATAAAGGACTGCCACAGGCTAATGCAACCCCAAAATACAATCAAGAGAAAGGAAAAAGGATAGTTCAAGAGTCACAGGCTTTGGGAGCTATGGCATTCATAAACACAAAGGAAAAGGTGGAGAAGGAGGAGGTAAGTAAGCCAAAACCTACTCCATTTCTCTTGACCCTCATTGTAGGGGATAAGTTGCTACATAATTCTATGATCGACTCTATTACTAGCACCATAGTCATTCCTAAATTGATTGTGGATCCATTAAAATTAGAGTATGATCCCTTTGATAGAGGAATCATGCAATTAGATGGAAAAAGGTTTAGGCCATAGGTCTAATCAAAAGTCTCCCTCTAACCCTATGTTCATGTCCCAACATTACAATCGCCCAAGAAATGGTAATAATTGTTATTCCTCCCATTTTTGGGCTATATCTATCTAGATATTTTATTACTAAGATTGGAGGATATTTGTCCCTAGATTGGTTTCATCTAATCCTAAAAATCAAGCATGGTGCCAAGATGAAAGTATTATCAGAACCCCTACACTTGGAGCACATAGCAGATGATGTTGTGATGAACTTTGAAGCTACCCATACATTCTTTACAAAAATGTATTGTGTAGAGATGCTAGAAGATGAGGCAGCTATTGGAGATAGAAGCATCAAAGAAGAAGTCTTGATAAATGAATTTATGAAGGGTGACTTGTTCAAAAATTATAATGCCACCAAACTTGGCACATATGTGATTTATGACGAAGATCAAGTCATCTTGTAGGTGACTAAGAAGCAGGAAAACCAACATGAAAACACAAATGATGAATTAGGCCTATGGACTCTACACTTTGAATGTGCAAGATGCAGGGAATGTTTAGGAGCAGACATTCACCTAGTGTCCCCTATTGGAGAGGAAACTCTTAGAACCTTTTGTTTCTAATTTTCTTGCACAAACAATGAAGTCAAGTATGAAGGCCTAGTCCATGGTCTGAGTCTTGCAAAGTAGATGGGAATCAAGAGGCTGAAGGTCTTCGAAGACTCAAAGTTAGTGATCAAACAGGTCAGAGGAACATCAACTACAAAAAATGTGTAGATGTGATCTTATTGCCACAGGGTGTGGGAAATAATTGAAGGATTTGAAGCCTTCAATATCTAAGTGATTTTGAGATTTTAGAATGTTGTAGCAGATAGGATGGCCACAGTCGGTTCGACCCACTATTCCTTACAATTAACAAAATTGACAAGTCTTTGAGAGTGATGAGAGCTATACTTAGATTACCATGTTTATTCAACATTCTAGTGAGTTTTTTGAATAATTACAACCTAAAATTGAAGAGGCTTATGGAGAAAAAATTATCTAACTCAGAACCAACAAGATTTTAAAGGGTTTAATCACTCTACAAAATCTTTTTTATTTTGATGATGCCAATAAAGACAAAATAAAGTGTCGCGAACAAAGGAGATTAATCTGATCTAGATGTTGGAGGTGGTAGAAAGCTGAAGGTAGGAAAATATGTCCCTCAAAGAGATAAAGAAAGGTTAATATCTTTCTGCAATGATTATGATAGGTTCATAGCATGGACCTATCATGACCCAAAGGGGTATGACCCCAGTGTGATCCAACACACTATAGATCTAGTAGGAGGAGCCAAGCCCATCCGCTAGAAGTAGAGGCCAATCAATCTAAAAATAGAGTCCCTCATGGCCCAAGAATTGGAAAAGCTTATAGAGTCCATGACCATATATCTGATTATGCAATCTACTTGGGTATATAATTTGGTCCATGTCCAGAAAAAGAATGGAGACATTCAACTTGTGTGGATTTTAGAGATTTAAAGAGAGCATCTCTAAAAGATCAATATCCTCTTCCTTCTATGTAACAAAATCTTCAATTGGTGGTAGGATCAGAGAGTTTTCCTTACCAGATGGTTTCTCCAGATACAATCAAGTAAGGGTCAAAGAAGATGATCAACATAAAACTATGTTTACCACCAAGTGGGGAATGTTTGTATACACCAAGATTCCTTTCAACCTATCAAGATTCCTTTCGGCCTATCAAATGTAGGGGCCAATTTTCAACGGGAAATGGATATTGCTTTCATGGATTTGATCAATTTGATCATCCTTATATATTTGGATGACCTGTCATTATTCTCCAAGTTTAAAGAAGATCATTTCGATCATTTGGAAAAGGTTTTCTAGAAGTGCCAAGAGTTTGGGGTGTCCCTCAACCACAAGAAATGTGTTTTCAGAGTCTTACAAGGAAAATTGCTTGGGTATGTAAACCAATTTTGTGAGTAGATTTATCTTTGACTTTGCTAGATTGGTAAGGCCTATTAACCTCATGCTAAATAAGGACTTGGTTTTCAAATGGACTTCATAGGGTAGAGCCATTTTTGAAAAAATAAAAGAATCCATTTCTTCCGCCCCGGTTTTGGCTAATTCAGACTTTTCAAAAGATTTCATCATGTATGTCTATGGTGGTGAACATAGAATCACAATGGTGCTTACATAGAAATATGAGAAAGAAAAGGGAGAGCATCTAATTGCCTTCTATTCAAGAACCCTACGAGGGAATGAAACCAAATATAAATTTGTTTAAAAGAAAGCATTTGCCATTGTGAAGAGTCTCAATAAGTTCAAACACCTGGTGTTAGGAAGCAAAATAATGGTTTTTGTGGCTCATTCCAGTGCAAGAGAATACATCATGGAAGGGGAGATCATTGACAATAGAGAAAATTGGATCAAAAAAATCTTGGAGTATGATATCGACGTTGAAAGTAGTAAGAGGAAAAAGGACTGTGAGTATTTTTCTAATGAAATCGAGCCCTGAGTCAAAGAAATTTAAGAGGAAGTTTCGATCAACCAAACTTCCTCAACCAATTTGAGTCGGAAGAGTCTTGGGTTATAAATAGAGTTCGGTTTATGGAGATTGATAGATATCTAGAAAGCCAACCATCACACAAAGGGAGATTCTGCAAGTTACAAAATGATAGATATGCATTAATTGGAGGGGTCCTTTTTAGAAGGAAATTTTATGGGGTACTCCTCTGATGTGTATATGGACACCAAGCTAGTAGAATTTTGCATGAATTTCAAAATAGTTCGACAGGTGGTCATTTCTCTACAGAAAAAACCACCATGAAGATAACACATGTAGGATACTATTGGCCGACCCTATTTGTGGATTGCCATAGCTTGGTTAGGAAATGTCAGCAATGCTGGTTCTTTGTGGGCAGGCAAAAATAATTAGCTATGACTTTCAATATGATATTGATTGATGAGCTTGTTGATTAGTGGGGTTTATACTTCATCGAAATGATCAATCTGATATCAAGCACCAGGCACAAGTGGATTCTAATAGTGAGACTAGATGGTCAGAAGCAGTTCCCCTAAAAGGAGTCACAAAGAACAAGATCTTCATTTTTTTTGAGGAGTTGGTGGCATGATTCGGCTCTTCGAAAACCATTATTTAGAATAATGTAAGAACTTTCCTTGGCTCAAAGGTTTCTAAGTTTTCATTAAGGAACAATATATTTATCAAGTCCTCATCCAATTATTATTCGCAAGGTAATGGGCTAGAAAAATCCATGAATAAAAACTTAATAAGACGGATCAAGCAGATTGGTGCAAATCATCAAAGAGAATCGAATAAACACTTGAGAATAGTGCTTTGGGTAGACCAAATTACTCCTAAGCATGTGTTAAAGACATATCCATATGAGTTGGTTTATGGGAAAGAGGTTGTGTTTCCAATTTATATAGAGATCTAGATGTTACAATTGCTTAAATCTCTAGTTATTGAATAAGGTGGAGCTATGGAAGTGAGATTGGTAGAGCTACTTGGTATCCAAGAAGCTCGAGAGAAATCCCATGATGCTATGACTAGTCATCAGTAGGTGGTCAAGAGATGGTTTGACAAGAAAGCATCTGACCCTAGTTTTAGAGAGAGAGATCTTGTCTTGAAATACAATGAACGAGCTTCTAAGCCAGGTCAACATGCAAGATTCAATTCACTTTGGAAGGGCCCTTTTTGCATTGTTAATTGCAAAGAAATCAATGCATTTGAGCTTAAAGATTTAGAGGGAAATGATCTTGGGATTTTGGTGAATAAAATTCATCTGAAGAATTTTAATTAATGCTCAACCTCTTAAGGTTTCTTTTTGTAAACATGTTAGTTTTCTTTATGTTTGCACTTTCCTTTCAATAAGTGTTGTTCACATAGGTTTTGGTCCTTTTTCCAAGAGTCTTGCTGTCCTTAGAATTCCTTCTAAGTGTATCTCCAAGATATTAACTCAATGCCCTTCTGGGGTGGGTTTTATTATGTGAAAAGTAGTTAGTTGGATTTTCCACATCACACGCTAGCTAAGGTTACCAAAAAGATGACGCGATGAGTTGTTCATACTTCTTTCCCTTACGAGGTGCGATCTTCAAGGAAAATAAATAAATTTGCATGAAGTGGCATGATGCAAGCTGATATATTACCATTTTGGTGAGCCTTTCATAATAAAATAAAAGAAGCAGTTGAGGTTTGGCGAAGAGTATTTCCAAATCTTTGAAGAAAACCTGAAATGACTACCATGTCCAAGTAGTTACTAGTGTCTTTTGAACAATGCAAAGAATTATAAGTGTAGAATGAAAAATCTATGGACCCAAAAGAGTCAACTTCCAACACTGTTCAGGGCCAAGTAGCAACACAAGAATCATTTCTTGATAGCAATTATTTTAGTTTGGCTCCCATGTCGGATAAAGCTAAGCTGACCAATATAAAAACTGTAACAAAAGGGGATTGGAGAGACTCTTCCTTAGTGTTAGATTCCATTGATGAAATCTATGAGCCTAAATTGAATAAAAATCCTAAGGGCCTCAGAAAATTTGCTTATGCTAGAATGGATCAAAAGGCGAAATGAAAAGATTTTGACTCTCTTAGCTTTAAGATGTGGTTTTCAACATTGATGAAATACATGGTACCACTGGTACATCCCTAGCCAAAATTGGTAGAGGCATGTTGTAAGGAAGCTAAGGTAGTGAAACAACTTCCTACACTAATCTTGAGAGGAGAATAATGCAAAACTTTACAGATCTTTAACAATTATAGAAACTTAAACAAAAATAAACATAAATATCATGCATACCACAACATAGTGATTTACGTGGGGAAACCCTTTTAGGAGGAAAACCCCACACTCCAAAAACTGCCCAATATATTATTCAGAAATCACAAAGATTACAATATGCTTGCAGAGCAAGCTTCTCATAAGAGTATCACCAACTAGATATCCAAAGACAACACGACTGCTACTAGACTCTCATAATACATTGTCGTCTATCATCATAGTACAACACCCTCATAAAATAGGGTTACCTTCTAGGGCAAGACGTGCCAAAAAAATATCCACCATTAGATCTAAAACCTAATAATTAATGGTTTAGATTTACAATATATCATTTATTTAATGTATATTGGTCATTTAGGAGTTTTTGAAAAAGTTAACATTATTATTTTTTACATGCATCCCACTCCTCCCCTCCACCTCATGGTCCCATTGTATATTACACCTATCAGTATCAATAGGAAATATATATACATATAATATCCTATCAATAATAAAACTTATATAATTGCAAGGTTGATACACAATTTCCCAACAAATATTCTACTTGTCGAACATATTGCAAGGGCAATGAGAGGGAGTAAAAATTGTCTCCTAATTGCTAGGGGTTGAAAGGCCCATAGTCTCTCAAAACCATTTGAACTTCTTTGTGCTCACAAGATTAGTTAAAGAATCAACAACATTCATCAAAGTATCTACCTTAACTAGTTTCACCCTGCCATCTTGGACCATATCTTGAACAAAATGATAGTGTATATGAATGTGCTTGGTCTTGGCATGAAATGTCGAGTTCTTGGCTAGACATATCATACTCTCACTATCATAATAAATTGTAACTACACTTTGTTTTATTCTAATATCTAAAAATAGTCTCTTAAGCCAAATGGCTTCTTTACAAGCATGAGTAACTACCATATAATCAACTTTAGTAGTGGACAAAGCAACCACAACCTGTTACTTACTCATCCAACTAATTGCACCATTAAATAAAGTAAATACAAAAGCACTGGTGGATTGTATGCTATCAATATCACCTACCTAGTCTGAATCCACATAACCATGAATATCAAGGGAAATCTTGTCTTTAGTCATATTACTATGATAACACAAGAAATAATATGAGGTACTGTGCAAATATCTAAAGAATCTTTTAACTGCATCCCAATGAATTCTACCAGGATTAGACATATATTTGAAAAGAACTCCCACTACTTGGGCAATGTCTAGTCTAGTACAAACTATAGCATACATCAAACTTCCAACTACACTCTGGTAAGGAACTTTTCTCATGTCTTCCATCTTTGATGGATATGTTGGACAATCTGAAATAGATGAATTTGTTCCAATAGAAAGGGGAACACACAATGGTCTACAATCCTGCATGTTAAATCTTTGTAAAATTTATTTGGCATACTTACTTTAGCCAAGCCATAGCTTTTTGTTCACTCTATCTCTTTTAATTTACATCCCAAGAATGTGTCTAGCTGCACCAAGGTATTTCATTTCAAATTTAGTAGCAAGTTGAGATTTTAGTTCTGAAATAATACCCTTCCCTTTGCCAATAAATAACATATCATCAACATATAATGCAATAAATAGGAAATGATCACCATCAATTTTATAATAAACACAATGATTTGATTTAGAACACTCATATCCCAAAATCAACACATATGTATCAAATTTTTGGTACCACATCCTAGGACTCTATTTTAGGCCATACAAAGATTTCTTCAATTTACAAACCAAATTACTTTTACCTTTCACCATGTAGTGCTCTGGTCATGTCATATAAATATCCTCCTCCAAGTCACCATGAAGGAAAGCAGCTTTCACGTCCATTTTCTCAACTTCTAAATCATAAGTAGCAACAATAGAAAGCAAAAATATAATGGATGTCATTTTTGCAATAGGATAAAATATCTCACCATAATCAACACCCTCAACTTGAGAGTAACCTTTTGCAATCAACCTTGCTTTGTACTTCTCAATACCTCCATCTGAACCAATATTTTTCTTGAACACCCATTTGCAATCAACAGGTTTCCGTTCTTCAAGAAATGGTACAAGATCCCATGTATCATTCTTTTTCAAAGATGTCATTTCTTCATCCATAGAAATCTTCCAAGATTATGCATCATTCATACCTAATGCCTCTTCTATAGATTTGGGTTCATCCATGTTAGTATTTAAAGCAAAAATACATCTCCAATCATCGGGGGAATACCTTTTAAGTGGTTTTCTATGCTTTATAGACCTACGAACAAGTTGAGTTGGAGGATCTTCATCCTCTTCTAAAGATTCAAAGAAAGATGAGCTCTCCTCAAATTCTTGTCTATCCATGGACCTCAATTCAACTTTCTCAGGTGTAGAAGGAAATTGAACCACATCTTCTTGTTTACTTTGTTCTAGCTGCAATGTAACAATAGAAGGCTTAGTTTCTCTAAAAATAACACTTCTACTATATATTACTTATGCAACAGGGAAATATAGATCTCGAAAAGATTTCCTCCCCTCCAAAAGCTATAGTTGGGAGATGTATTCCATGCATTTTCCTAGAAGGAGATCATAGACACACATCAAAAGAGTGGAGAGTTGATGGAAGAATCAATGAAGGTATTACAAGAGGCCATACCCGGTGCAAACATAGATACTTCACTTTCTGGTATGGAGAATTTGAAATTGCTAATTGATTCTTTTAAAGAATATGCCTCCGGTCTTAAAGGAAAAATTAAGAATGAGGTTGAAAAGACAATAAGTGATAAGAAAATGATGAAGATTACTGAAAAACTGTGCTCTTGCATATAAAAAGTTTCAAGAGAATATGAAGGATGCACAAGTGTGTCTAGATGAGGAAAAGACTCTTTATCAATATGGTATGAAGTGGCCCAGAGCCACACAAAGCATCAAGAAGGAAATGTACTCCATTGAGTCCCAGATCAACATTGCCTCCAGTGCCTATGATCTGACACTTGACCTGGCTAGAGATACAAGGAATGTTATAGAAGATTTGCATAAAAAATTCTTCCAGTTACAAGCCCAAAAGGAGCATATCATTTTGTAGTTTGGAGAGATAAGGGACTTGGTGAATCCCAGATTCATGCTTGTTTCAAGTGCCCTTTGAGTGCTACCAAAGCTGCACAAATGAATCTTGTACCTAACACTCTAGAAGAAGGAGAAGATATATTGATGGATTTTGAAACACAATGTAGATTGCTTGGGGCAGCCAAGAAGTCATGGGAAGAAGGTAAATAGGTGTGGCAGACCCATGTGTAGAAGCTACAAGAGTCAACATCTTTTGGTTGACAACATTTCTTATTATTTATGCATTTCCAATTTTCAGTTTCAAGATTCTTTGTACATATGAGAAGTATATAGAGTAGTTTCTTGAACAAATTTTTGGTTTTAATCTGGTACATGACTTAGGGGGATTCAATTCAATCTTTTAGTTTGTACATATGCATATATATCTTAGGGGAAGATCTGATATATGTTAGAACAGTTGTTGTAGGTTCCCTTTGTCCTTGATGTCAAAGGGGGAGAATGTTTTGGAGATATTTTGGAGATATTGTGGCATGTTTCCATCAATGACAAAGAGGGAGATTATTGGAAGAATGAGAATTTTGTCATTGATGCTGTTGTTGGCAACATGATCATGTAGGATAAGCACAAGGTATACTATTATGTGTTGCAGTGTTTTCATTGATGTCAACATTGCATCTTGGTGTGATGACTTTGGTGCAAATCATTTTGGCTGGTTCTAACACACTTTGGGATGTTTGTGGAAGACAATTTTTCAAGATGGTTTGATCTAGTAAAGTTGATTGTGATGAAAAATGATTAAGTGTTTTTACTTGTATTTTTGGGTACAAAGCATCTAGTTTTTGGGTCCACACTGGTCTGCGAATTAAAGTTTCACTCCACGGTTCTAGAATAATGTTTTTGGTTGGTAGAAGCATCTATTTTTAGAAATAAATCTTTTTTTGGATTTTGATTTGAAAGTTATGAATGACAAAAGTTCAGCCTCACAAATTATAGTTATTTCTTGTATAGTGCATGTGAGTAGGAGAGCCACACTTCTCTACGAATAAGATTTTGATTTTGTGATTTTAAGGAGATTTTTACAGATGAAAATAGAGTATGAATTCCAATTGGGATGATGTTTTGAGCTACACATGTCCAAATATGGATACACAGTTGAAGAATTTTAGTATTAGGTCTTTTGTGGTGCTGACCTAATAGATGTGAAGGTATGCAAAAATTAATTAAGTGTTACAAAGTTATGTGGGAGCTATTATAGGTCCATGTAGACCTATTTTAATTTTTTTTAAGGATTGAATCTTGGTGCGAGACATGTGTGAAAGGATTTGAGCCAAGAAGTGATATGTTGTCTATTTTGTATGATACATCTAATTAGGCTGACCTAATCGATGTTATACTTGAAGCAGACATATAAGCTAGATCATTTTTGATGTTTTGATATATGTGAGACATGTATGTAATGCGAATTGAGAAAATATTATTAGATCAATGTGAATTTAAGTTGTGAACGTTGAGTAGAATATTAGAGTGATGCGAATGTAGATGAAAGTAGAGTGTTAGATCAAAATCAAATGAAGTGTGTAAAGTCAGTTTATTGATCTTCATTGTAACTATAATTCATGCATATGATAGATGCAAATGTAACAAGTCAATCTAGGTTGTGAGCCACAAACTCTCTTCTATTTTTTTTCTCTTAGTGAATAGTGAGTCCACCTGTAGTGAGCACTTCTATAAATATAATATAACTAGTTATAATATATTCTGAGCTAATCCTCACCCTATTTTTTCCCATTTTGGGTTTTCCATGTAAAAATCTTGGTGTTCATGTGTTATTTGATGTTTCATGCTTTCTTTCATTTATTGCAATTGAATATGTTATGTGGATTGAATGTTTATGATGCAGGAGCATCCCTGATTGCCAAGCAATCTTGCATCAACCAAAAAAAAATTTGCATTAATTTGTTTTCTTGCATTTCAGTAGGACCTAGTCTTAGTGTTTCATTCTACATTGTACTACATTGTAACATCAGAGCTCATGGATCAGGATATATGATCTTCATTGCAACATCTACATCATATCCAAAATTCAAGCGATTTGGAGATTTCGGTACAAAGTTATCGCTAATAGAATATCGGTTATATTTGGACAGAGAGCATTCACTAACCAATCTTGGATTTTCAAGTGTGTGAACCTATCCTGTGACTTGTGGAGCTCAAGAAACCATTTCATAAGGATGCACATTCATTGAGGAACTTTTGTTCTGATCTGCATTGTGTTTGTCCAAGAATCAAATGAGAAACATATGTTTTGGTCAACCACACGTTTCATCACATCGAGGTTTGAGACCTCTTGAGGCCAACATAAACCTTTTTTGGAGTTGGGAATTAGTATAAATAAGCATTGTGTATCTGTATTAGTCATTAATATTCAAGTAGGAAAGTGGTGAAGATAGTAGAGATTGTAATAAGGCCTTGTCCCACGTATTTCTGGGCTGAATGCCATATCATTTTGTAATCTATAAGACAAAAGGCATGTCATGTTGCCTATGCGTAATTAATCATTACAATATATTCATGTGCGATTTTTATTCCAATTCTTTGAGTTTTCATTGTGTTTACTCTTGCTGCAAGGTTGGACAGTCCTATTTTTGGACCCTCCATCCTTGACTGCACCAAGTGGTATCAGAGCGAGTTTGCAAACGCTAGAGAGCGAAGGTGGACAGATCGCTGACTTGAGGTAGTTGCATTGGAGCGAGTTTGTGAAGTTTAGCAAGGTATTTCGTAAGATATTTGTGTGGATAGATCGTTGACTTGAGGAAACCTACTTGTGTTTGTCAACAAATCTCAATTGTGAGGTAGTCGTAAATTTGTAGCTAGATTGCCGACTTGAGGTAGTTGCACTAGATCCTAGGAAGAGATGCCGCCAAGGAGAATTCACACTACTGTTAATGTTGCTGGAAAGATGGATGAGATTATGGAAATGATGTAAAAAATGAAAGTGAGATTGGATGTTGTTGAAGAAGATAGAAGAAAAGGCTTAAACCCTAGACCTAATGATGAAAGCGATGATGATGAAATTCAAGTTGCAGATCAAACTGAAGAAACCTATGAAGAGGAAGAATTAGATTAGATGAAAATGTTGAAGGCTATTTGGAAAATAGGAAAGTGACCTAGAATGTAGATTTTGAACTATACTGGTAACTTAAACCCTGAGGAGTTAATTGATTGGATAAATGACATTGAAGAATACTTTGAATATGAAGAAATTGAAGATCTAGAGAAAGTGAGATTTGCAAAAACCAAGCTGAAAGGACATGTTGCAATATGGTGGAAGTTAAATTGGAGAGAAATAGAAAAGGTAAAGAGAAGATTGTGAAATGGAATAGAATGGTGACAAAATTGAAGAACCGGTTTATACCTCCAGACTATGAGTTGGAGCTGCTAAAGAGATTGCAAAACTTGAGACAAAAGGAATAGACTATGAAATAATACACTGAGGAATTTCATAAGATCATCATCCAAACTGGACATAGTGAAGCAAGCAAAGAGAAAGTGGAAAGATATATAAATGGGCTGAGGATGAACATTCAAGAATATTTGAGTCTAGTAAGGATGAATTCGATAGAGGAAGCATATCAATTTGCATTAAAAGTGGAGGAGAAGCTAAAAAAAAGACATGAACAAAGGTAGAGAGGAAGAGGAGGTAAATTTTAGAAAGGAAGGTCACATTATGGAGAAGAAAAACCATATGTGGAGCAAAACAAGGGAAAATACTCATATTGCAAGGAAGAAAGGGATTCTAGTTCATACCATAAAGGGAGAGATGACATAAATTCTTACTGCAATAGCAAAGGAGGCTACAATTCTTACCGCAATGATGGATACCAGAGAGATGAGAAGGGATATAAGAAGAGAACTTTCAGAGGAACTTGTTTTAAGTGCGAAGGAGGACATAGAGCATTTGTGTGTCGCCAAGAAAGTAAGAAGATGGAAAATCATGCAAGAATTGGATATGTGGAGGAAGAACCAGTGGAACCATCAAATTTCGGGGGAAGTCCCGAGAAGGGAGTCATTATTCACAAGGAGAGAATTGTTCCAGAAGAAAGAAGTGCCTAAGGGAGCATTGTAGGGGAAAAGTTTGTTTCAGACTAGATGCAAAGCAAGAGGTAAGTGCTATAATGTTATCATTGATAGTGGTAGTACAGATAATCTAGTTTCTAAGGAAATGAAGACAAAGTTGAATTTGGAAAGGAGAAAACATCCAAAACCTTATAGGATAGCCTGTATTCAAGATGAACATAAGATACTAGTAAGTGAGCAATGTTTAGTAAAATTTTATATAGGGAAATATCATGATGAAGTATTGTTTGATATCATGCCAATGGATGTATGCCATATGTGGTTAGGTAGACCTTAGCAGTATGATAAGAAGGCTATACATGATGGGAGAAAGAATACCTATACCATAATGTTCAATGGAGAGAGAATCACCTTGAAACCTTTGGAAGATGAGCTTGCAGGTGAAGTATGTGGTACAACTAGAATCAATTTGGTGGATGGAAGGAAATTTCTGGATGGATTACGACATGAGAACATGTGTTTTGCTTTGATTCCAAGGAAGTGCAGAGACCTAGAAAGAAACACTAGAGAAGAAGGATCACTAGAGAAGGAAGTCATTGAGCTATTGACAATATACTAAAATCTTGTATCAGAGAATGTGTTAGATGGATTACCACCAATCTAGAGTATCAATCATCATATGGATGTTATTCCAAGATCTAGTTTTTTGAACAAAGCTACACACCAAATGGCACCAATAGAGAATGTGGAGCTAAACAAAAAGATACAAGAACTATTGAAGAAAGGATTGATCAGAGAAAGTATGAGCCCATGTCTAGTACCGATTGTACTTACACCTAAGAAAGATGGAGAATGGAGGATGTGTATAGATTCAAGAGCTATCAATAAGATCATAGTAAAGTATAGATTCCCATTGCCTAGGATGGATGATATCATGGATAGTCTGAGTGGAGCAAAGTATTGCACCAAGATAGACCTAAAGAGTGGATACCATCAGATTAGGATCAGAGAAGGAGATGAATGGAAGATTGCTTTTAAGAAAAATGAGGGTTCTATGAGTGGTTGGTCATGCCATTTGGACTAACTAATGCACCTAGTACATTTATGAGGCTAATAAATGAAGTTTTGAAGAAATTCTTAGGTAAGTTTGTCATTGTTTATCTAGATGATATTTTGATTTTTAGTAAGAGTAGGGAAGAACATTTGGAGCACATCAGAAAAGTATTTCAGAGGCTAAGGGAAGAGAAGTTGTTGATAAACATTAAGAAGTATAGTTTCATGAAGAAAGAGCTAATATATTTGGGATTTTTGATATCTACGGAAGGATTGAAGATGGACCCTCAAAAGGTTAGAGAAATAGTTGAATGACCTACACCTGTGAATGTTGGAGAGGTAAGATCATTTCATGGACTAGCAAGCTTGTACCAGAAGTTCATTAGAAATTTTAGTAGTATTTTCACACCTATGACAAAGACAATGAGAAGTGACTAGAAGGAATTCAAGTGGACATTTGTAGCACAAAAGAGTTTTGAGTTGTTGAAGCAGAAGGTGGTAGAACAACCTATGCTAGCACTACCATATTTTGATATGGTATTCCAATTAGATTATGATGCTAGTGGAAGTGCAATATGAGCTGTGTTAAGTCAGGAAGGGAGACTAGTAGCTTATTTTAGTGAAAATTTGAATGATGCTAAGAGAGGATATTCAGTTTAT
This sequence comes from Sequoia sempervirens, assembly GCA_007258455.2. NCBI lineage: Eukaryota > Viridiplantae > Streptophyta > Pinopsida > Cupressales > Cupressaceae > Sequoia > Sequoia sempervirens. The sequence goes on along the minus strand of VDFB02390636.1, from coordinate 27,395 downwards.
GATTAGGAATTCTATGTAATAATACAAGCCTTGAAGAAGTGGAGACATTACTTGTTACCTAAGAATTTTGTGTTGTATACAGATCATCAAGCTTTGCAATATTTGAATAGTCAAGGAAAGTTGAACCAAAGACATATGAGATGGGTAGAATTCTTGCAGAGTTACACATTTGTATTGAAACACTGGAGTGGGAAGTCAAACAAGGTTGTAGATGCATTGAGAAGGAGAAGAAGTTTGTCGACAAAGATGAGAATTGAAGTATTGGGTTTTGAAGAACTGAAGCATATGTATGAGGATGACATTGATTTTGTTGAGGCATGGAAGGATTGCAAGGAACCTGTAGAGACATATAGAAGTAAATGGTTGGATTATTTCATTTAGGAGGATATGTTATTCAAGAACAATCAGTTATGTATCCCTAGGAGTTCAATGAGATAGAATCTGATCAAGGAAAAGCATTGCGGAGGATTAGCATGACATTTTGGAATTGATAAGACCATAGCATTGGTGAGTGAGAACTATTTTTGGCCATAGTTGCATAAGAATGTCAGGAAATATGTTCAAAGTTGTAGAATTTGTCAAGTTGCAAAAAGAAACAGTCAAAACATTGGAATGTGTACACCATTGACAGTACCAGAGAGACCATGGGAAGACATTAGCATGGATTTTGTGTTGGGATTGCCTAAGACACCGAGAGGATTTTATTTTGTATTTGTGGTTGTGGACACATTTTCTAAGATGGCACATTTCATACCTTGTAAGAAAAGTAGTGATGTAGTACATGTTGTAAACCTATTTTTCAAGGAAATTGTGAGATTACATAGACTACCAAAGAGAATATTATCAGACAGAGACACTAGATTCATTGGATATTTCTAGAAAACATTGTGGAAGAAGATGAAGACAAATTTAAAGTATAGTTCAACCTTTCACCTATGGACAAATGGACAAATAGAAGTAGTAAATAGGAGTTTGGGGAATTTTTTGAGGTGTTTGACTAAGGGAAAGGCAGGAAATTGGGATTTGATACTACCGTAAGCAGAATTTGCATACAACAATTCAATAAACCGAAGCATAGGAAAGACACCATTTGAAATTGTGACATGACAACAACCCATAGGAGTAGTAGAATTAAGAGATATCCATATGGAGAAAAGAAGGAGTGTGGAGGGAGAAGAATTTACAGGATTCATGGAAACAATGCATACTCAAGTTAAGGAGCATCTAGAGAAGATGAAAAATACATACAAGGAGAAAAAAAATAAGAGAAGACATAAGGAGTTCACAGTAGGAGAGGAAGTAATGGTATACCTGAGAAAAGAGAGATTTCTAGTTGGGATGTATATAACAAGTTGAAGATGAAGAATTTTGGACCTTGTAAGATCATCAGGAAGTTTGATTCTGGAAATGCATATGAAGTGGAGCTACAAGAGGAATTTGACCTATCACCTATATTCGACATTGCAGACCTATATTAGTATCATGAAGGCGAGCCACTGAAGGACAAAGAAGTTGGTTTGTCAGACCAGATAGCACATCATCTAGAGGAAATTGAGGAGATTTTAGATAGTAGAGTTGGATGCAGTACTAGAGGAAGGCAATACAAGGAATATCTAGTTAGATGGAAGGGAAGACAGGAGGAAGATTCATCATGAATTTCTCAAGCTAAGGTGGACCACATTGGTTTTCCTCTAGCCCTAGGAAAGTGAGAAGCTCACTTTTCTTCAACCTTAGGTGTCTGATGTAGGAGCATCCCTGGTTGCCAAGCAATCTTGCATCAACCAAAATAAATAAATTTGCATGCATTTGTTTTCTTGTATTTCAGTAGGACCTAGTCTCAGTGTTTCATTCTGCATTGTACCACATTGTAACATCAAAGCTCACGGAGAAGGATATATGATCTTCATTGCAACATCTACCTCATATCCAAAATTCAAGGGATTTGGAGATTCCAGTATGAAGTTATCGCTAACAGAATATCAGTTGTATTTGGACATAGAGCATTCACCGACTAGTCTTGGATTTTCAAGTGTGTGGACCTATCCCATGACTTGTGGAGCTTAGGAAACTATTTCATAAGGATGCACATTCATTGAGGAACCTTTGGTCTGATTCGTATCATGTTTGTCCAAGAATCAAATGAGAAACATATGTTTTGGCTGACCTTGACACATTTCATCACATTGGGGTTTGCGACCTCTTGAGGCTAACACAAACCTTTTCTAGAGCTGGGAATTAGTATAAATAAGCATTGTGTAGCTGCATTAGTCATTCATATTCAAGTAGGAAAGTGGTGAAGATAGTAGAGATTGTAATAAGGGCTTGTCCTGCATTGTATTTCTAGGCTGAATGCCATATCATTCTATAATCTGTAAGCCAAAAAGTAGGACATGTTGCATGTGAGTAATTAATCATTACAATATATTCATGTCCAATTATTATTCCAATTCTTTGAGTTTCCGTTGTGTTTACTCTTGCTGCAAGGTTGGACAATCCTATTTCTAGACCCTCCATCCTTGACTACACTAGTTTAAATGTTTGAAAGGTTTAAAAGAATATCGATTCAACCCCCCTCTTAGTATTCTGAGTGTTCAATACATGTTAGTCTTTTATACAATATAACTTACCCACAATATGAGTTCCCTTAACTTGATACTTTAAGTTTGATCAAGTATTCTCAAGAATCAATATTCATGACTTAAGTATTATTTACAAAATACATCTAATGAGTTGATAAGTGAATTATATCCTTGATCAATAAATTTAAATGGTTTAGTAAACCCTTAATAATTTATTTATCACATTATTTATTAATATTTAGTTTAAAAGTTCACTTGATCTACTATCTTGGGTAATCCTATATCATACTTTTAGTTACCCCTAATCAACTTCACTCCATAATATACAAGCAATTATCAAAACTACAAGTTAAATGGAAATTCAATAAAGTGAAGTATGCCTATTATCATATATAAGAAGTAACAACAGATACCTAGTAAGGCGAGAAGTGACTTAGGAATTCAATGCAAGATCCTCAATGTTCCCAACTCAATACTCCAACCTATCTAAAACATATGAAAAATATAATTGCTATGCAAATGTGAATTCCTACCTAATTGAAACTTAACTCTATTTTATAATAATTAGAATTCTTTTATAAAAGAAATAAATAAAATTATTCCTATCCCTCAATAACAAGTTATGATATTAGGGTAATAATTGGTTCTAAATATCAAAAGAAGAAAGAAATATACTATTGCAACAAACTTAGACTATCAATTGCAGTATGTGACTAAAGAAGATAACAATGACCAAGTTAACATTGGTAGTCAATTATGCATATATCAACAAAATGATTCCTACATGCATTTGTGTGTAGATTCTTAGTAACCATATGTCTATATACCCTCTTTATGATGATACTCTTTGTATGATCATGGTGAGAGTGTTGGTTATTTCCTATTGAACTCATGAATAGTGATAGAACAATCAACTAGCCTTTTTCAAAATCATGATTAGATCTAGCATTAAAAATGACAATTAAACTGTTGGTATGTGGCGACTGATCATGCTATACTATACACCTCGGCATGTATCCTTTCCAAGGTCTGGGGTTGGGCCGGGCCTTGGGTGGGGGTTTGGGGGTGGCAGGCCCCGAGAAAAATTTTTCTCCTACTTTTTCGCGTTGTCACCGAAAAAGAGAAAAATCAATGAAAAAAAAACCCGATTTTGTAGAACCCTAATCTGGAAGCTTCTAAGCTTGTTAAAAAGGGGTTCGGATGGGGGTTATAGTATGATGAAAAACATGATTATTTGCAAGATTGTACTAGGTTTTTGCACTAGATAATAAAATCATTGGATGGCTGCGGTTTGGTGGATGTAGCCCGGATTGGGTGAACCACGTTAAATTCTCCATGTTATAATTTATCATGTGTGTTTTAGTTTCTCTGTTTATTAATTAAATCTGCATTTAATTGTTAGATATCTGCCATTTCTAACCCTAACATAAACATGCCATAATTTGACACTTGTAACATTTCATAAAATATTTAAACATTACTTGCAGTAATTATTATTAACAATTTGAATAACAATCAATATAATCATACTTAGTTTTCTTAGTTGTTAACCATACAACAATTAAATACATTAGACAAGTATTTATGATTAGACATAAAGATAGGGATGTGAAAAATCAACGCTTTTACCTAGAACATTACTTCCTATGAGTTTTTTCCTCATAGGATTTAAGTGTAAGATCTATTTTTCTTTCTTCTTCTTCACTACAAAATCACAGGCACTCATGTAGCCCTCCTCTTTTGGTAGAAAATAGTTAAGTTGTTGAAAAATTTCACTTACAATTAAGAGAATTCTCTTGCAAAAATTATAGCAAGATTTGAAGGACAAATGCTCAACATTAGAAGTGTTGAACTCTAAGTAGACATCCTTAGATCCTTAGTTTTCATGAATTGTTATTAATTGAACTTCAAGGGTCTAATAGAACCACATTACAAATATATTATGTGACAATTTCAATAGATATTTTCTCTAGACATTTTTGTCTTCAAGAGATCAATTTTTTTCTTTCTATCACCTAGGTAAAAGCATGGAAATGAGGGATCAAAGTGATCACTTTTTTCCTAAAATTAATAAAAACTAAAATTTGATGATTAATTCAAGAAACTTGTGCTCAAAACTTCAAAATATGGTAAGAACATAATTAGTATGCTTAGAACCTAGTTTAAACTATTATTATTTTTAAATGGTGGAGATTAAGAGGGTCAAATAGGGGGAACAAAAAAGTGGGCTTATTTATTCCAAAATACTAAAACATAGAACCAAGTACACTCCCCCTAAATTGTTGACTTTTTAAAATTATTTCACAAATATTTTTAGTGGAAAGTTAGCTAACATCATGTAATTTATGCTAAATTTTTATGAATATATCATTTTTTAATAATTTTCAAAGTGGAAACATGCTAAAAATAGAAAAATGAGCATGCTCCCCCTTAATTTTGAGAAAAAAATTAAAAATCAATTTATTTTCAATGTGTGTAGAACAAAATATAGAATGTGAAAATATATTTTCTTCCAAATTTGGATGAGTAGATAAAAAAATATATAGAAAAGCAATACATGTGCTTTTGACGAAAAAGTAAGATACTAGTAAAATTAAATATCTAGATCAAGACCTTAATATATTCATATTTTAAAAATATATATTGTTAGAAAGCTAACATAGAGATTTACATCATATTGGTGTTCTTTATTTTTATCCTAAAATGCACGACCTTGATGAAGAGTATGATCGACATTTATTCTGTATGACTTGTATAAAACATGTCTTTGGGACCCAAATTGAATCACCAACCCTTAAGATTGGTAAACCAAAATTTATTTCAAGCCTAAGGGAGGCATTTGATTGGTCTAAATTGGTTTATATAACACATTCAAATTTTGAAAGGCACGTACAAGCCATAATATGCACCTATTATGTTTTTGAAAACATAAACATAGTTTGAAGAATCATAAGTTTGGTCACTTTTCCCCTCCAACTTCCTATATTTACCCACCTATTGAGTCATTTGACCAAATATTTATTTTCTCATTGGAAATCATGAGCAAGGTCATGAAGGGATAGTAATAAATTTATGTTTTCCAAGTGGTAGGCTAACTACTTTGCACATGTTTTCCAACCATCATATGGGGTTTTATGAATCTTTTTCAACCTAAACAACAAAGGTCTTGGATTTCTTAATATTTATGCCTCAAACAATGTAGTTGAAAGGACCAATCTTTGGCATTGGATTGCAGATTAGTTGCTCAAGGAATAATGAATCCTCATGGAAACTTCAATATGGTTGAGATGGTGTTTGACATATTGGACCACCTCCTAATGAGATAAAAAATTGATGAGCATTTAATATGGTTCTAGATGAACAATAAATTTTTCTTTTATGACTATAATGGTGCCCACTGAAACTCTTCCTTTGCATAATTATGTGGTCCAACTTATGTAGAGGCCTAATAGAGTGATCGAACAACTTGATCATACTATGATTTTGATGTAACTATACTTTTCTTTTGCTAGTTATTTCACTCTTTTTTCAAGCCTTTTTTAAATATCGTATTTTTTGATTACTCTCTAGTTTTGTTCTAAATCAAATGGATTCCACACAAGCCCAAAATAGAAAAGACATAAATTCCTTTTTAGCATGTCATGCATGAACCTAGTCTTGCTCATATATGATGTGTTTGGAATCTATTACCACACCTAAGAGGTGTGATTGGCTTGATTAATTGGTAAGATGATGCTATCATGTGTATGCCTTGCTTTATTTGAATATACGGATGCCATCTAATGCACATACAAAATAAATATTAAGTGGCCATGACTCTAGAGATCTATCATATCTTTGCTCAGCTTAAAGTGATGCCATTTCACAAGCCTCTACAACTCCATGTGGCCAAACTCTACTACCAAGTGTGGGTTGTAAATGCCTATGTTGCTCAAGGAGCCCAAATCAAAGCCAAACTCCATTGATTGTAGATTGTTAATAGCCTTTAAATAATTCTTTCAGTTCTTGTGTGTACAAAATTCTATTAAAAAAATTAAGGTTATTAACAAAGAAAATACTCATCATTGTTCATTCTTTTGTGAAACAACACAAGAATGTTTCCAAATCTTGAGAGGCTTTTAGGATCCGTATGAGGTATTACAACAACACTTGAATGTGACCCCTACAAAATTCGCTCAGCTTTGATATGATATTAGATGAGAGATTGTATTTATCATTTGGGAAGACAGGAATTCAAAATGAGAAATATAATTATTTTTAACCAAACTTATTGATATCGACATATCACCAATCTTTAACATCTATTAGGAATTAATCTTTACTTAGGTGAAGATTATTTATTAATTGTATTATTTAATCACTTCTAAGAACATTCCAAAGGAATCCCTACATGTATTTTGTCTTGTTTGAGTATTCTCACACATATGTGAGAATGACTCATTTTTATAATTCCTTTTTGGAGGAATATTAAGGGTTAGGTGTAGCCTCCTCCTTTTGAGGATTTTGATACTTTGCACACACATAGGATGGAAGTTGGCATGCATAGACATGATAGTTACTCATGCAATTTCTTTCTCACCTCTATTTATTTGAGGCGCTTCTCTCATTCTTCATATGAATCATTATATGCTCTCTCTCTCTCTCTCTCTCTCTCTCTCTCTCTCTCTCTCTCATTCTCTCTTTGTAATCTTCTTAGACTTTATGACATCTTCATAAAATTGGGGGTTTTTCTTTGCTTTTTCCTCACAAAATCTTGTGTCTCCTCTTGGATATTTTGTGTGCATGCTCTTGGTTCTCTTGGTTTTCATCTTGATGGTAATATTATTTTCTTCTCACACCAAGCCTTTGGTGATTTTAAATGTGTTGATGTAGATTCAGGCTTAAGACAATAAAGTGGCCCTGGAGGTGGCACACTTATAGACTATTGGATCATTGGGCTAATGCCCCCTATATCATGACATATGTGCTCTTGAAGTTGCCACCGTATAATTGATCACCTTGATAGGATCAAAGGCATGACCACTTTAGCTCCTCCTAGTGTTATTCTTAGAGCTTCAATGAGGGTGGCCCTCTCCTCTATTGATTGGGCAATGTGCAAGTTGGTCTCCTCCCCACACAACTCAAATTGGTTGGCCTTCTCATGCTAGTATATTCTCACTAACACATTTGGCGTCTACCTTGGGGGTAGGACAAATTTTCTTGATTCAATTTGACTATTTCACCTCATCATAGGAATGTTCAAACTAATGATAATCTAGTTACAATTGCTATTGCTAATCAACTACATGAAAAATAAGAAAATGCTCTAATTACATGAGAGCTAATTAATAATGTAAACCTCCTTAATAGAAGTTAAGATCATCATGATGATAGACACCCTCCTTTATCTATGAATTTTATAATCCTTAAAACTCAAATTTTCTTATTATCATATTTGTATACCATTATAATTTCATTGATTGTTAATTTTTTAAAGCTAAGATTATTTCCCTGTACCTGTTTTTTTTGGAACTACATAATGGACTCATTCCATTCCATCCACTATTTTAAGATTGATTCCATTCCATTCATTATTATGTTTAAGAATAAACTTATATTATTTTTCTAAACAAACATATATGCTCTGTTTCTATCTCTATATATATAAACTACACTTATTTTGCCATTGATGTACACTTCAGTTCTGTGCTACATAGATACCCCACTTTTAAGTATAATATCCAACTTTTGTTGAGAACATGACGAGAGATATCTAAGCCCCTGGTCCCATTGGAGGAGCTTATGTTAGACACTGTAGACAGGAAACTCCCTCTGAGCAGACAACAGGAATCACATTACATCATAGATTCCCTCGACATATCTAAGTGGACCCTCATTTTTTAGGGGTCTAAATCTGGTCGGTTCTACAAGCTGACAACTAACTTACCGCCCCACCCACAGCAAAGCTGACACTAACTTACCACCCCACCCAAATCAGAACATTTAATCCTTATCTTCATTGGAGTGTCTTCTGAAGAAAAATATATAAATAAATCTACCAGAGGCCCACAGAAGTAGTTTGATCAAAATTTCAAGTTTGGGTAACTTTGGACTAAAACTTCAAGTTTTGTTGACACAGATTCAAAGAAGATAATAGAAGGGGAAATGGAACATAATGATCAAAGACCTATTTTTTCTGACATTCCTGTATTTCCAGCTCTGTTTGGAAATGTATAGCCCCATGGAATTTATTCCCATTACAGATGTCCAATGCTTCCATGGAGTTTAGACTTGCTCTGGAAACTCACCAAATAAAAACAATCAGGTTGAGCCATCTTAACATAATTTTCAATCAGCTCTTTTTTAAACGAGGGTTTTATATCATGGAGGGATTGTTTTTTTTTAATTTAGGGGAGAGGATCCAGTAGTTGTGCACCCTAACTTTGCGTTTCTAATTATCCTATATGGAAATTTCAAATCACTCCCAATTTTTTACAGCAGCTTACTTGGCAAGTCCCCTGCTTATAACTAAGGTTTCAGGGCCACATCATCAAATATGATGCCACATCAGCATGCTTTTTGTCAAGGTGTCCAAAAAGGCCCCCAAAAAAAGTGAGACCAATGCTCGTGCATTCACAACATGTTTTTTTGAGCACTGATGTGGAATCACATGATTGGTTGCTTTTTAGATCAAAAGAATACATTTTGTTTAATTATGGGTAGTCACCATCAACACTAACAACTTTAAAGTCACAACTATTGGTCTAATATTGATAAAAATATTGGGCATTATATAAACAACTACTATCACAAATATTGAAACATGCTCAGATACTGGGTCCTCTCCTCTAGTATCATTTGGTTGAGAGTTAAAGAATGAGGAGTATTCATTCTGTTAAAATTGTTAGGGACATGATCCTGACCTCATCTCTTAGGGGGTTTGAATCTTAGTGGATAGCGTATCCAAGAAATATGTCATCACTCTTACCAATTGTATTCAATCAATTGAACTATTGAACTTTCCAATCAGTTTGATTACAATTATCATGAGAGATGGGTTCTTGAGAACCACTACTCATGAAACATGAGTCAATGAGTTTGACTCGTAAAACTACATGATTGAATTTTGATAACAATATCACAATTTGACACGCTGTGAAAAATACCTCCTACTTATTGACCATAATGCTCTAAAACATCTTACTCAATACCATACATATACAAGTAATAGAAAATGTTTTAATTGAAATCCACAGCTGCAATACTAAATTTCCTGAGCATTGTTTTATGTAATCTATCTCTTTGCTTTTGTAAGATTAGTTGGCTACAAATGAGAAGCCTTAAGTTTCCATTTTTGCAATTTATTCCTCTGGTGAATGGATTTTAAAGTAGAAGAAAAAAGATCACGGAGTTGATTCACGAGACATATTGGAGATTAGTAAATATCTATTTATACAGATTTCTTCATTATGTAAAAGAGTACAGGCTGAAGGCGAGAGAATGAGCTTGTTGGCATAATCTTGGTAGCCGGAAAATATTTAGTAGTTAACTCTCCGAGAAAACTATATTCAGGACAAATTTCAATACAATTTCATCACCCAAGCAACGAAAAAATGATTACAGAACTTATTGAATCGAAGTATGAAACTCATCATTTAGAAAACATTGTCATGCAATAAAATAACATTGCTGTCTGAATCTTGCGAGCCTTAAAGCATGAGTACAGTGGGTCAATAGCCCGGAGAGATAGCCATATTCATTCAAATGTATCATCACCAGCCAAACAGAGATGAGATGAATATGATCATAATCATGAAATAGGATGGAAGAACAATAGTACCATGATTGTTATATGAGAGACATGTGCTGATTACAAAAGTAGCCCCTAGGCCTTGTATCTGCATAGCAGGTCATTATACAAGTAGACTACATGTTCACCATAACAGCTTTAAACATTGTATTGCATTGAAAAGTAGCAGTAGGCCTACTGTATGTGTTTAGAGGCTTAGCCATCGCCACCCAAACACAGACGCTGGTGTTATGATTTGGTATCATTGATTTCTGAGAAAAAATGAAGACGCTACAAGCAAAAACTAAAACAGAGTACAGTAATACCATCTTATTATCAGTGCTACATCCTACTAAACTTTCCAACGAGACAAACAAGATACAAATGAACCAAAATACATACTAACAAAGTTGATGTCAAAATCTCTCGAAGTTGATGAACTCAGACCAGCCTTGACCTCTACTAGTAGTCAAATGCACCAATGACTCCACCATTATCATAACAGAGTTTACCCTTAAGACCCAAGACCTGTAATCCATTGCCGAAGAAAAAGCATGTCTTTGTTGGCATTTAAGAGACTCTCTGGTCTGTGGTAGAAGATTTCTTGAAGAACTCAATGCAGTCTTGAATGGCTTCAGAGTAATGTGAGTCTGGGGAAAAGTGGCCTGGATAACACTTTGTTGAAGAACTACTCCTCACACATGAGCCTCCACTCTTGGAGCTGCCAGAACGGAAGAGAGCATGTACAAACCTTCCAATCATCTTCAATGGGGATATATTGGAGCTCCTGAGCTTTGGAATGCAGAGCTTGTTTCTTATCCTGCCAGATGATTTCCCTTTGATTTTTTTGCTCTTGCTACCACTAGGCTTACTGCCCTTCTCAGGATTACCTGTTTTCTCGCCAGCATTATATGTATCTGGACTAAAAGTCACACATTTTGACCCTTTTCTTGACATGGGTGGCAGCTAATAGTCCCCCTAGCTCTATAGCATGAATTTTGAGCATATACACGCTCTTTTTGTATATATGTATATTTGAAATGGATATACTTTCTAACTGTATAACTTAACAGCCATATACCCTTTTAGTGTATAACCAGGCTAACAATCCTCAGTGTGGAGAAATATATTCTATTTGCTTTGATTAATATACTTTCTATATACATGACATGAGAAAGCTTTGTGCATTAGCTTTTGATCAAATACACCATAGATGTAGTATGCTTCTATACTGCAAAGGCTTTTGCATGGATTTGATCAGATATACAATTTCTGTGTATGCCTTGACCAATATACTTCCAAGAATATGACATGACCAGGCCTATATCCTTGATGCTATAATTGCCCGAGGAGTCTCGAAACAGTGGATTGTGTCTATACACATGTTACTTCTATCCAAAGTTATTGAAGACCTAAACTTTTAAAGTATATCACCAAACTTACAACCCTGAAGAATGCTATTCTATTTTCTTTGGTCGATATATTTCTAGATATATCATATATGACATGAACAAGCCTAGTGCATGAGCGTTGAAATCTTAATCAACTATACTATATCTTGATCAGTATACTTCTATGTTGCAAAGGATTTTGTCTGCCTGCTAAATCTCCTTAGTTTTTGTCTCTGCAACTTTCTACTATTCTCTCTGTTACCAGAGAAACAACTTATAACTGCACTGAGTGACTTTTATCTTTTCCCCGTGACACAAATGGGACAGCAGGGGAATGTACTGAAGCTGTTACAGAGACAATCATGTTCAATCACTGTGAAGAATGGAGATGGTATTGTCTTGTTGGTAAAAGAGAAAGAAAAAGAAAAAAGGCAACACTCGGGCCAAGAAACAGAGACTTGCTTAGAAAAACATAATGGTGCAGCAAATGCTAGAGTTCGAAGAAACAAGAGAGACAGTGTACAATAGAGAAGCTCAGAAATGACAGTGTTCTCAATGTTGGCTATGGGATTGGAATCTATGATGCTAAAGACGTTCCATCATAGAAGCAACCAGCTAAGGATATAAGTAGTGCTAGGTTGAAGAAGTGAGGGATTTAATAGAACTTGGGAGGACAAAGTCCTGAACTTAGGGGAGGGAATCCAGCCAACTAGGATTGGTTGGTGTAGATAGGTTGGTGGCTCTACTCATAAGGCTACTAGAAGTACATTCTAAGTTCACGAGGAGATGATCCCTAGTAGGTTAGGCCTATGTGGGAACTAAACTACATTAAAAAAATCATCTTCTAAATTTGAAATCTCAGGACAATAATAATTTAGGCCTGTATAAGTACAGTTTCAAATTCATATTAGTAGGGTTCAAACGTTTCACTTGTAGCTTAAATGTTTCACTAGGTTCACACCAATAATATTAGTATTATTATGACATTTTAAGAGTTATTTTGTCTTAAGATATTTTCAAAGCGATAAGGTCAGAAAAATTGAGGAGTTCATTGTCAAACTTTTTAAAAGTCTCCTACAAAGCCAGAGAGATCTGCTCTACTATCCATAGACTATTTTTAGCAGAAGTGGTTATCCAGCCCCGTGAATGCACCGGAGGCATGGATGGGTCATACATCACGCATCCAGCCGTCCAATCAGCAGTTAACTTGATGTTGAGCAGCAGCAGTATGCCATGGATAGGGTCATACATTAAGTTAATTGGTGATTAGAGGGTTGGACGCATGCTGCTACTGCTCAACATCAAGTTAACTGCTGATTGGGTGGTTGGATGCATGCTGCTGCTGCTCAACATTAACTTAATTGCTGATTGGACAACTAGATGCATAATGTATGACCCCATCCATACCTGAAATATTCACTGGGCTGAAATCTTTTAACATCATGAGCACTCATTTTTTAACTATTCTTATTACTCTGAAATATAGTTATAATACTATCCACCCATATTAAGATAGGTGGTTGTAGTACTGTCATACTTATATTTCCACCCTTGACACATGCCAAATTACAGTCACCCGTATACCACTTGTACAGCTTCTGTTGACAAATCATTTTTTTTAAGAAATGGTGCATTATTGAGATCATAACTTTTCTTTTTATTCTTTTAAAAGTACATTCTTGCATGTTTAAAGCTGCAACAGCAGTCAGACAGAAAAAATGCTGCTGACAGCCACCATGAAAATAAAGCAAGCAGACTTCACACAATTATCCTTACACAACCCTCCAGGATTAAGCATAAAATAACAAACAAAAGCAGCCGCATAGTGCACAGTACATGTACACTGCATGTCATTTTTGAAGCATTTTCTCTTTTCAAAGTTTTCTGTCAAACTGTCTTCTCATTATTTCTGTTACATTGAATTGTGTGCTCACTTGAAAGATTGTATTTGGACTGGTTTGACCACTGGTCATTTGTCTTTTCATTGCCTTAAGAAAGAGTTCACTGGACTTTTCTCAAATGTTCTAAAGATAGGCACCTATTTGTCAGTCTTTTTCAAATGTTTTATTAACAGGCACCTATTTTTAGACTTTTTCTGATCTGTTTTTTACTAATATATTTTTAGCTTTGTGGGGTCCGCAGGAGTTTGAACACTTTAAAAATGACCAGGCAGGCTTTAACTTTTATCTTTAGCATTGTTTTCAATTCTGGGGTACCCAGGGCGCTGGGAATCCTTAATTTTTCTTTGGTAGAATAAGGACAGCTCATAAAGTTATATATATATATATATAAAGAGTTAATCTATCTTTTTAAAAAAATAGATGTTGAGAATATGTACCTTAGAATGGTATCTTTGAGTCTTTTATATAAGATTATTTTAAAAATATATATGTTAATTTTATTTATTTTAGAATTATTTAATTATATTGTATATGGTGTTTTTTCATTTGAGAGGTTATTTTACTTTTGTATGTAAATTTTAATTTTATTTTGAAAAGTAGTCATTTAATTCTTTTGTTTTATTTTTTATTTGAAAAGTGTAGTAAATGATATCTTGAATGCATCTATTTAAAAAATGTGGAGATATCAAAACTATTTTATTTACTTAAGAGTTATTTTATTTTATTTTTATGAATAGTGTTAGACATATTTACAAAAAAAGGTGGATGAAAATAGTCACACCTTGAAAGTCCAAAGGAGACAACGACCCATAACAAAACAAAAAAACACAATTACAATAAGTCGCTACATAGTGAGAGTAAGAGTAGAGGAAGGAAGAGGTGGGTCTTGGTCATCTAGTTTACTCTATACATCCATGGGGTTTAAAGTGTCCATAGGAGGGTCTAACCATCATTAACATCTTTATCGTTATCCTCTTTTTTATCTTCAGTGGCAACTTGAATAGGAGAAAAAGCAAGAGCTAATTGAGGGAACTTGCTAGAGTTTGCTTAGCTAGCAGTCTCACCACCAAAAGTCGAGGGAGAAGCAAAATTCTAGCTAATGGACTATGAACATCCTCATTGAGTACAATCTCTTCTCATAGGAGGCAAAGAGACGTGAGAATGAGCATCCTAGTTGTCACGAGAAAATAAGTTGCACCCTCAATGACACCATGAAGTGGAGACCAACCTTTATTGGAAGTGGGAGTTAGAGGAATCTTGTCAACAACAAATGGGACATTACCCAATGAAGCAAAACTGCTTGGAGGTGAGCAAATTCAATTGCAACTTTATTGGCTTGCACTTGAATTTGCATACAAATATTATAACATATCATGTGACTTTAGAATAAAGCAAGAAATTACAATCAACAAAACATCCCAAAAATTATAGTAGTATTTCTATCTTTCCAAATGCTAAAAGAACTTCCCCCCTAAAAATATGCCAAATTTGATCATACTTGAAAGATATTGTAAGCCAATCCCCTAACAAAACCATATGCTAAGAAAAAGGGTTGAAGAAATCATGGATTTGAGTCAAGGTAGCTTGTGCTCTAGGATAAAACTAGAAAGATACTTGAGAAACACTTGATGATCACAAAAGGACATTGAGGGTCTTGAATCCCTAAGTGGGTTAACTTAGGATTAATGGGAAGGCTTGGAAAAGAATACACCAAGAAAATGAGCAATCTTTGGCTCATGAATGGTTGATCAAATGGTGTAAAATTTATACCTACCAATTTGATAACAAAGATTGCATAAGTGTAGGAGTTTATAGTGAGCTCCTCAACACCCCACAATCACCTGCAAGAAAAAAATAACTTCCACAAGAGAGAAATGGAAGAAATATCATGCTATTATTATGGATGTAAGATTGTTGGATTGAATTTTATTGTACATATGATCCATTTCTTATAAAGGCAAGATATGCAATAGGATTAGACAAGATCATCGCATGTGTCTTAATCCTATACAATGAGACAACTACCTCAAAAAATATTAAATGACCTAGGAAACAAGTATTAAATATCAAAAAATAAGATAAGATCTAGTGACAACTAACACTAATAAGAAATATTCCCTCCTAGGACCTAAGTGGACTTAACATGTAAATATGACCTAGATAGGTAAAACACCTATTTACATCAACACCCCCCTTAAGTACAACTTAAAGGGAGCACCGATTATGTAAATGACACAAAGATGGGTCCCGATGAAAAAAGAGAAAATCTAATGGGACAAAACTCCTCCCCAAAAGAGAGATGAAATACAATAATTCTCTCCATGATCAATGATAGGATAAAACCCCATGTGAGGAAAAATACCCCCATAAGAGAGATGAAGAGAGGCCATTTAGGCCCTCCCCTCAATGAGATAATTTTGATGCTAGAAACCCAGGAATCTTTTTGGAGAAATCTTGGAATTTGAATAAAGCAACAAGAGATAGAACATAATTTTTAATTGAAATGAAGTGCAAAGATCAAAATTGCACCTTCCTAAGTGGTGATATGTCCAAGTGATCAACCATAATGTGAATACACATAAATATGAATAAAAGATACTTGGGGCTGAATTGGAAAAAGTGCATGGATGTCATGATAGAGCTCCTCAATACCTTTCCAATGCCACAAGAATCATGAAAATCAGAGATCATGACAAAAATTTATGAGCTCGGGAGCCAAAAATGAAGAGCTCACTTCAAACAATAATATATGCCTCCAAATAGCAAAATTTTGGAAAATAACCTACATCACTATAAAATTGACAAAGCTAGATTTTAGACATTATCTCATTTTTGAAAAAGGGCCTACTAGATTGTAATTTATGGTATTGTGAAAAAATGTTTGATTTTGGCATTAGGGGACAAAATTAGCCCCCTAGGGGCTGGTTGGTAGTTCTCCATGTGACCCGTGCTACAAAAATTGGTTTTAAAAAAATGTCACCACCTTTAGTGGCAACAACGTTGTTGGTACAGGGTGCTTAGGGGGTGGCGGGTGGAGCTGTGCCACCCTAGGGCTTTAAGCCCCCCATTAAGGTGGGACCAAGGGCACAAAGCTCCCTGTGACTCAGAGCTTTACAAAACTTCTTCAATTGTTTATTAACAAATTAAAACAAGTTTTATTTAATATAAAACCTGCAAAATAAAACACTTTTCATACCTCACCTAGGTATGCAATTATAGCGATTTGATAGATGCGCACAACCTGATTTGATTGATATGACAACATAGGCTGAGTACGCTAGAAAAGACATCTGACCAATCTGTGGAATAATGCGTGGAATATTCCCTAATGATAGTAGCTTTGACTATACAAATCTATAATCCATACGGTACGACCAAGTATGGATCCATACGATCATACAAAATACATTGATAGAGCAAAAAAATTTCTTGATGCCCCTAGATAAAAATGTCAACAAATGATGAATTGGTAGTCAATCCTTAAGTTATCAGGCCTTTTGGATGTAATGGTGGGGTTTGTTTTGGCCCAAAGTGCTCTAAAAGATTATCTACCCCCAAGATTTGACAACTAAGACCCTTGTAGATCAGTAAAAAAATGATGAAATTTGACAAAACAAAAGGAAACCTGACTTTATTTGTCACCCTGGATTCAATCATGAGGTCCTTGAAACCTCCAATTGCGCTTGAAAAAATTTTCATGCTAAGATTGGTCCTTCAAATCTGAGAAGAAGTTTGCAACACTAAAGCTTTGATACCATGTAAGACAAAAATAACTTCCACAAGAGAGAAATGGTAGAAATTTCATGCTATGATTATGGATGCAAGATTTCCAGATTGAATTTTATTGTACATATGATGCCTTGCTTATAAAGGCAAGTTGTGAGAGAGGATTAAACAAGATCATGACATGTGTCTTAATCCTAAATGAGACAACTACCTCAAAAAATATTAAATGACTTAGGACACAAGTATTAAATGTCAAAAGATAAGATAAGATGTAGTGACAACTAACACTAACTAGAAATATTCCCTCCCGTAACCTAAGTGGAATTAACATGTAAATATGACTTAGATAGGTAAACCACCTATTTACACCAACAATAAGCCACCTTTGATTTTGTGTCCATGAAATTATGTTTAAAATGAAAGGAAATTTCTATAAAAACTTAACAATACAAAATCAAATAAAACACTCAAGATTAAGCTAAAGAAATCCTCAACTAACATAATGAGCCTCCTGTTGAGTAGATTTGACCATGATTGTTGATTTAGATGTGTTCTCACTATAAATTTTGGTAGAATAACGACAATCCAATAGAAAATGAGTGAGATCTTTGATAAAATGGTTAAAGGTTGGATATATAAGATAGGAGAAAAATAGATGAAGGGATAGGATTTCTTGATGAAGATCAAGGGTTGAGATGAGAGGTGATCTCTTAAGCCACAAGATTGTGCCAAGTGGCACAATGAGAGGGCTTGAGAGGGATATTGTACCCTTGAGGGGATAAGGCCCATGTGACATGGTACCAAAGCCATGTGCTTGATATGATGGGGGGTCGACCCACTTAATCATGGATTAAGTGTGTTCAACCACTTAAGGGGAGTGTTGGTGATTTTTTAAGAACCAAGCTAATCTTCAAAGAAGCCTATGGAATTGCCATTTCCAATTCTCAGCAACCTGAAGGGGATTTGCCAATGAATGAGTGAAAGTAGCAATGATTTCCTCTTGCTCTTTGGGCTCTGCAAAACTCAGGAGGGTAATCCCACAATGTACCTATGGATTTATGCACTTAATAACCAAATACATTGCAAATAAAAAATAACTTCTCATGTAAAAGCTTAATAAATGAAATGTTTCAAAAGGGTGGCTATTTCTTCACAACACTCAACATTTAGAGCATGAGAATGGTTAAATTGACATGAAATATTAACAATTACAACTCAATAAAAGGTTTAATTGTGAATTTATATTACTGTTGAATGACCAAGAAATTGCTCACAAATACACAACCTAGACCAGTTCCTTAACCTAGGAACCATAGTCAATTTCAACATAAGAATAATTGGATAACAACTTGATACATAACATCACAAAGCTTCTATGAAACTACATTACAACATCATACCTATGTATCCTAAACCAAAAATTCTTATACAGATCTAGATACTCAAATTACATGAACCTATAACTTTATCCAAGAAATTTAATTAATTATTTGACTTAAAACAAAGATAGAAGCCATACATCATTGGAGCACAATGAAAATCAACAAAACAATCCTTGATCATTTTATTAATATTTCATATAATGAATACACTAGGAGAGAAATGGCCTTGAACTTGCACCATCCTTTATATTCAAATGCTAGTACTGTTATCAAAATTACAATTGAATGTCTAAAGACTCAAATACCTAAGACAAGACTCTAAACTATTCTCTGTACTTTTCATTACAAAATTGCTCTATAATCAATCAACTTGTACATTTGGCCATGAATTCATTCTTATAGAAATGAAGGAGCAAACAAGCTTTGGGCTAGAATGTACACGTCATAATATCATTAGACTAATACAAAATATATTCCCCAATGTAGTTACACTTATAACTCAAAGGAGGGAAAATATCACGTGGGACAAAAACCATTTGCAATTGTTGATGAATATTTGTCCCACCTTCCAAAAGGAATCATTTAGTCATTGCATCACTTTATCCATGTGCTCCCAAAATTCCTTCCACGTACTCCAAGCTTTAAGGAAGAAAAGCATATAAATGGAGAAACAGGAAGATGACAAAGTACCTCCATGTCTACAATCCTTTTCATCAATTTCAAACTGGAGAGAATACAATATTTTACATTATTGTATCTAAGGCCTTATCTATACTAGTTCCAGGCCATGTATTGTATTCTCCTTACTATAATTTCACTATTGTAGACATGTAACCAAAATTGTAATCACCACCTTACCTCAGTAGTAGCCTAATTATCTAGGACATCCATATATTTTTCCTTCCAAAGCTGAAACTTCTCCTCAAAAGGTCAATTGAATTCAATAACTTTGTTAGCTTTTACCTTGTATGGTGCATACCTGGTCACTACCTAGTTGGATTCCTTGTCAAAATCCTCAAGGGAAATCCCTGCTTGAGTAAGCATGTCCATACTACTCCTTAGCATTCGCATGTCGACCCCTTCAAAAATTAGGGTTGCTTGAGTTGCAATTAACTCATTTGATTGGTCTTTCCAATCCCACAGGGATTTGATCTCACCATTTTCGTTTAAGATGTCAGGGAGGAGACCAAAATTCAAATCATCAAACCTTCTAATCACTTCCCTTTTTCTTGCCTCCAAAGGCTCAATTTTTCCTTGGAATTCTTGGATCCCACTCACAAGCTTAAGGGTAGGCTGAATGTTTTTTTAGCTTATTGACATCATGCTTAGATCCAACTACCATGAGCCTAAGATCTTGGTAACTTGGAGTCCATTTCTCTATGAGAGGGATAACCACTTCCTTGTCCCTATCAAAATTTCTTACGACATCAAACATGGAGTGGTAATTAACTTGGATGCTAATCAATCTTTTGTCAGTTCCTTTATTGAGGTGTTCCAACATTGTTGTCACAATCTTCAGATTGTTGGTAAGAATCAATCCACCCTGTTGTTTGCACCTCTCTTCATATATATTCAACTTTTCAATCAAGTCTTCCCTACTGACCTCCTCAGTTTGATGTGCACTTGAAGTACTAGGTCCTTCCACTGATAATAATACATTTCCCAAATTGTATGGCATAATTTCCAATGAAATTTTTGGTGGAAGCATAGGGGTAGATGAAAATTTCTCTTGAGGTGAAGGAGGAGAAGCAGAGTTAGTTTGCATTGGCACATTTGTCTGCATATTTTGCATCTTTTCCTTCAACAATGTCATTTCTGTTTGCAACTCAAAAATATTTTGTTGAACTTTGTTGTACTCAACCAAGAAATCATAATACATTTTTCTAAACTTCTCTTTCTCTATATTTATAGACTCTATTGTTGCCTTTGTGAATTGGGCAACATTCACAAACATTGTTGTTGCTTCAATTGTAGGGGTGTTTGACACCCTCTTAATGATTATCCCTCCCTTGTAATCTGTAGATGGTTCTGCAATTGGAGGCTTCTTTGTGTTTTGGGCTAGGGACCAAATTGCCAATGTATCCCATTGCTCACTAAAAGTAGATCCCTACAAAGAAATTGTCGCCTCTTCTTCTGTGGAGTAGAGTGGCCTGTCACATCTCCCAACTTTATCAAAAGCAATGGCAAAGGAAAGATCCCACTCTGGCGGCAAGAGGAAACCACTATTTCTTACCAATTCTCTACCTTCCTTTGCTTTGATTTTTTGAAAACTCTCCTTCATTTCTAGCCTAACTTGTGCCTCAATAACCTTATCAGCCAATTGGGGGTTTAGGCTTCTCTCAGCAAAATTTTTAACATATTCATCCTTTTTTGCTCTCCATGCAAATTCCATGAAAGTAGGTGTCTTGACAAATGAATCATCATCCATAAATTTGTTGCATGCCTCCTCTCTCACATCATCAATGTTATTCATACCAGTGAGTTCCATCTTGCTCAGTCTGAGGCCCATTTCTTGTGGCATTATCTTCCTAGGGGTAGAAGGCATACCTTGTTGCATTTCTTCCTCAGTAACACGAATCTCATCCTCAGAATATTTTGGATCTTTCACCAAACTGCTCAATTCTATCTTTTGTTTCTTTGGAGGTGGTTGTCTTGGTGGTGATGATTGCCTCGATGGTGAATCTAATTCAATAACTTCAAGAGTAGTAGACCTTGGGGGAGATAGGGGTGGCATTTCATGTGCATGTGAAAGCATTCCTGACACCTCTTGTTAAGAAGAGGTGGTCACTGTTTGCTTTCTGTTTACCTTATCTTTCCTCCTTTTAAATACAAGTATTCTCTTTGGGGGCTAGTAGGTTGGTCTTTCTTCCATCACAGGGGCCTTTCCCTTGTCTTGAACCTCTCCTACCATAGCTTTCCCCTTACCTTGGACCAACCTTTCCTCCTTCGAACTCCCAACTACTTGCTCAAAATTATGAAACATGTTGGGAATAGGATGCCATTTAATTGCAATCTTAAACATATTTCATGTATCTCCTATGTCCTTGGAAAGTGTTCCCCAACACTAGGATTAGAAAGAGATTAAATTTGAATAAATGAACATGTAAATTGAAATTTGTGATTATTCCTAAATGATAGGAACATGTGGGGACGTCCAAGAAGAGCTCCTACAAGATAGGAGCACATGGGGCACCCACATGGAAGGTGGAACCCACCTTGCTTCAGTTAACTATTTGGAGGATTTATAACACTTCAATAATGCATGTTTTGATCCTTTAGATTAGGGATTGATATTTACATGAGTGGAGTTCAGTTTAGTTCAGTTCAATTATGGTTTAGTTATCTTCAATTACATGTAGTTATTTTGAGTTGAATGCTAGTTGACTTGAGTTGACTAGAGTTGCATGACTAATGAATTCAATTGCATAACTAATAATAGGTGGATACTTCCAGTTAAGTGGGGATGATCAATCATGCATAATGTTTGAATGAATTGGTGGAGAGATATGTTTCAGTTAACTAAGATTGACTTGGGTCCACCTTGGGCGCCCAAGTTGCCATCTTTCAGTTACCACCTTTTGCATGAGAAGATATTTACAAGGCTCACTCAAGTGGGCCCATTCTTGGGTGCCAACTTTGAGGTGAAGTTTGCAAGATATCTTCTTGACCAAAGTTTAGTTAAGTGTTTAGTTTGGGGCACCTAAATTGAGGAAGACTTTGGTTTGACTTCAGATTACATTGTGGAACTCTACTTGCCCAATATTGGTGTAGATTTTTGTGAGGAGCTTTATGCTCTTGTATTGTACAACTCTTATGAGTTTACAGGCTCATATTTTGTCTATTTATTGTAGCAAGTGTATGAGAGTTCCATGAGAGTTTATTGCAAGTTGTGAAGAAGGATTGTTCAAGACAAGGAAGTATATCAATCAAGGATTGATACAATATTATTGTAATCTTGTTATAAGGTTAAATAATATAAGGACTATTGATTCTGGTGGAGATTTTTCCCGAAAGGGTTTCTCCATGTATATGTTGTGTCACTTCTATCTCCTTGTCTCATTCTTCTATAATCTTCTGTCTCGTTCTACAATTGGTAAAATTGATCTAAACAAATTAATCATACACAAAGAATTGTGACAAAGAACACTTAATTAAATCTAAAGTCTCATAGTTTTACAAGTTTTAAGCTACAATATTACCTTCATTTTCAACATTTGGTATCAGAGCTAATGGTTGGTTAGGGTTTGGGATGCCTTTCTCTTAAAAGTTTGAAGGTTTTTTGGCTGTAGTGGGAGATTTTACTATTGTGTTATTGCAGATTTGTAAAAGAAGTGTGTTACAATGAGTTCTACTTCTCATCTAGTTATTGAAAGATTCAATGGATCTAGTTATGAGATATGGAAACTAAAAATGGATGATCTCCTTGAAGAGAGAGATCAGTGGTTAGTTGTTTGTAATGAGAAAAAGCCATCTACAATGATGTTAGATGAGGATTGGGCTAAGCTTGATAAAAAGGAAAGAGGGACCATAAGGTCATGTCTTGTTGATATTGTTCTCTTGAATGTTTCAAATGAAGCTACCACATATAAATTATGGAAGAGGATAGGCGATATCTATCAAACCAAAAGTCTTACTAATAAGTTGTATCTGAAAAGAAAGTTGTATTCTTTAAAGATGAAAGATGGTGATTCTGTTGCACATCATTTAAATGCTTTCAATTTGATTCTAAGTCAGTTAGCATCTATAGATGTAAAGCTAGAAGATGAAGATAAATCATTTTGTTACTTTGTTCTTTACTAGAGTCTTGGGAAAATCTAATTGTCACTATCAGTGGTAGTGGTACAGATCGTAAGATGGACAATATATTTCCTACTCTCCTATTAGAGGAGATGAGGAGGAAGTCTAAAATGGGATCCCAAGATGCCTTGTTTGTAAGAGGTAGGCCTAAGGAAAAGGAACCTAAGGGATACAATAAAGAAAAGGGTAAGTCCAAAGGACGGTCTAAAATCCCTAGTAAGAGTAAGGTAAAGTGTTGGAATGGTGGGAAATTGGGACATGTAAAGAAGGATTGTAAGAACAAGAAAAAGAGTTTTGATGCTTCTATAGGGAAATCCTCGGATGACGGTAATGATGCATTGATCATTACATCTAATACTATTAGTGATGACTATTGGCTTATTAATTCAAGTTGTTCCTATCATATGAATCCTAACAAGGAGTGGTTCACTAAGTATACTGCATATGATGGAGGAAATGTTTTCTTTGGAGATAATAGCACAGGAAAGATTGTGGGAAAATGAGAGGTAAAGTTGTGTTTCAATGATGGTAGGGTTAAAACCCTTAATGATGTTTTACATATTCCAAGACTTGCTAGAAATCTACTTTATGTATCTAAGTTCAATGATTCTAGAATGCATGTGACATTTGACAAAGGTGGTTGTAGATTGGTGAAAGTGAATATGGTGGTTGCTAAAGGATCTTGGAAAGGGACTTTGTTTAAGCTTGATACCTCCAATTTGAATAAATCATCCAATGTAACTGAAGCTGAAGATACATGTATGTTGTGGCACCATAGATTGGGCCACATTGGTGAAAAAGGTCTTATGACCATTCTTAATAAGAAATTGGTTAATAGTATTCTTGATTATAATATTGGAAAAAATGATTTTTGTGAGCATTGTGTGTTTGGAAAGCAATCTAGATCTTAATTTCCTAATGGAACAAATAAAGCTAAAGGATTATTAGAGATTATTCATTGAGATGTTATGGGTCCTATGGATATTGACTCTATTGGAAAATCTAGATATTATGTCACATTTATTGATGATGTCTCAAGATACACTTGGATCTATTTTATACATTAAAAATTTGATGTGCTCAATAAGTCAAAAGAATTTAAGGCTTTAGTTGAGAAATAATCAGATCATAAGATAAAAGTGTTGAGATCAAATAATGGTGGTGAATATTGTTCTAAGGAATTTGATGATTATTGTAATCGTGCAGGAATTGTGAGACAAAAAACTACTCCATATACACCTCAACAAAATGGAGTAGCAGAAAGGATGAACTGAACCTTAATGGAAAGAGCTAGGAGTATGTTAAGTAGTGCAAAGCTAGATCGGTGCCTTTGGACCAAGGCTGTAAGTACTTCTTGTTATTTAATCAATAGATCTCCTAGTTCATCTATTGAAGATAAAACCCCTTATGAAATGTGGTTAGGTAGGAAACCTAGTGTTGCACATTTAAGGATCTTTGGTTGTGAGGCTTTTGTTCATGTGCCTAAAGAAAAAGGTATAAGTTGGATCCAAAAGCACAAAATGCATATTCATAGGTTATGGTGAAAATGTAAAGGTTACAATCTTTAGAATCCTCTAACCAAAAAATTACTTTATCTAGAGATGTGATTTTTAGGGAATTTAGATCTTATACATGAGAAGAACAACCAAAGGAGAAGGATACTTCTCAAATAGTGCATTTTGAGACAAATACTGAGAAGCATGAAGATGCACATGTTGAAGAACAGTTGGATGGATTGGATGAGGAGAGTTCACAAGAGTTCTGAGATAGATGCTCATGATGAGCATATTGTGGAACAAGAAGAACCTTCTTTGAGAAGATCCACAAGACAAAAACCCCGTTGATAGGTATAGCCGCCTGATTTCTATTGTATATTTAATTTGATGAGTACTAATGATGAACCTAGATCTTATAGGGAAGCTTTGTCTTAGATGAGAACAAGCTTTGGTCACAAGCTATGCATGAGGAAATGGTTTCCTTGGATACTTGTGACACATGGGATCTTGAGAGTTTTCCCAAAGGAAGAAAGGCCATTGGTTGTAAATGGATCTTTAAAAAGAAAATTGGAGTAGATGGTAATCTCGAAAGGTACAAGGCTAGATTAGTAGCCAAGGGCTACTCCCAAAGAGAGGGAGTTGACTTTAATGAAATCTTCTCTCATGTTGCTAAATTAACTTCTATTAGAATATTTTTATCTATTACTGCCGCTTATGATTTTGAGATAGAGCAAATGGATGTGAAAACTGCTTTCTTATGTGGGGATCTTGATGAGGAGATTTATATGAGGCAACTTGATGGTTTTGTTGTAAAAGGAAAGAATTATTGGTTTGCAGGTTAAAGAGATCTTTATATGGATTGAAATAGTCACCTAGAATGTGGTACCAGAAGTTTGATGCTTTTGCATTAAAAATTGGTTATGTTAGGAGTGAGGAAGATCATTGTGTTTACATAAAATTTATTGATGATCAACTTTTAATTATTATCTTGTATGTTGATGACATGTTTATTGGTAACAACAAGGTAATGATCAAAGAATTGAAAGCACATATGTCTAGCACATTTGAGATGAAAAATCTAGGGGCTGCAAAATATATCCTTGGTATGGAGATCATTAGAGATAGAGGTAACAAAAAGCTTTGCTTAAGTCAAAGCAACTATGTTGATACTATTTTGAAATGGTTTAACATGCATGATAGTAAACCAATTAATGTTCCTTTACCAGTTGGCACAAATTTAAGTTTAGACATGGGTCCTAAATATGATTTTGATCATGAGGAAATGTTTGAAATTCCATATGCTAGTGTAGTTGGTAGTTTGATGTATGCAATGGTCTATACAAGACCAAATATGGCCCAAGAAGTGGGAGTTCTAAGTAGGTTTATGTCTAACCCTGGTAAAGAACATTGGACTTATGTTAAGAGGGTGTTTTGATATTTACGAGGTACTTCTAATTATGGTTTGGTTTATCATGGTGCTAATGCTATTGATATTATGCATAGATCATTGGACATACAGGGTTTTGTTGATTCAGATTGGGCAGGGGACCTAGACAGTTGGAGGTCGACAAGTGGCTATGTGTTTACTTTGTTTGGAGCTATAGTTAGTTGGATGAGTAAGAGGAAGCCCATGGTTGCTTTGTCCACCACAGAAGCAGAGTACATGGCTGCTACACATGCCTCTAAAGAGGCAGTTTTGTTATAGAGACTTGGGAAAGGTATTGGTTTTAATTACAAGGAAATTAGACTTGAATGTGATAGTTAGAGTGCTATTTGTTTAGCCAAAAATCCTATGTATAATGCTCATACTAAGCATGTTGATGTTTAGTATCACTTTTTGTGAGAAATGGTTGAGAGTGGGAAGGTATTGATTGAGAAAGTTGACACTTAGATCAATGTTGTAGATTATCTTACGAAACCAGTTCCTACAGATAAGTTCTCTTGGTGCAAGAAGGCCATTGGCCTTGAGTCCTGTACTTGATTTATAATAATGATTCCTTGTTTAGAATAATTCAAAAGTATAATGTCAAGTGGGAGAATGTTGGGAATAGGATGCCATTTAATTGCAATCCTAAACATATTCCATGTATCTCCTAAGTCCTTGGAAAGTGTTCCCCAACACTAGGATTAGAAAGAGATTAAATTTGAATGAAATCAACATGTAAATTGACATTTGTGATTATTCCTAAATGATAGGAACATGTGGTGATGTCCAAGATAGGAGCACATGGGGCACCCACATGGAAGGTGAAACCCCCGTTGCTTTATTTAACTGTTTGGAGGATTGATAACACTTCAGTAATGCATGTTTTGATGCTACAAATTAGGGATTGATATTTACATGAGTGGAGTTCA
>VDFB02390635.1:0-15574 GCA_007258455.2 Sequoia sempervirens | reverse complement strand
TTGACTTCCAAACTTTGGTGGAGAAGTCAATGCTAGTGTATTGGCACTCAAGGTAATGCAGGGGGTGTTGTTTTCTTTTGGAACCCATTAAATAATAGCCCCCTTTAGTGTATTACTAGTAAGTATCACCTTTTGTCTCACATTCAATATATTTGGAGTTTAGCTCCTTTATACCCTTGGATGGTTTCTTGAGATTTTAATTCTTTAATTTTATTTTTGATTTGGAGGAAAAGAGGGGAGGGTTGCAAAGCTTAGAGTCATCGGGTACTCTTATTAGAGAAAGTATTTCTTCCTTAAATCTTATGGGAATTAAGCATAGTATTATGGTGAGTTTACTTGATATAATAGGAGATGTGGTAAGGAATCAATTATAGAGAGGCTTGTTAGGTTCTTGGTTTCTATTTATTGGATTGGTGGTAAATATGCTACCAGTTCTGAGAGGTTAGATTTGGAGGGGCTTTAACCACTAGTCAATTAAGCTCTCAACTTTATTTGCACATGTTGGTAAAATTCCATCTTTTATATTTCAACTTATGTGGTTATGGGAACCACTTATTTAGGATCTTATGGTATATTGGTGGCATCAAATTAGAACTAAATTTTACACAACAATGTATTATTTTTTCAACCAATTTCAATTTATGAAGCAACAGCTCAAGAACTGGAATATGCAGTTTTTTGGAAATATCTTTCATGCCAAAGTTGCTACTTAGGCTAGCTAAGATGATCATGAGATTAGAGAATACGGCCTTTTTGAAGAATCCATAAAGCAAGACTAGATGGCCTTGAAGGCTCTAGAGGAATGGGAATCACAAGAGGAGATCTAATGGAAATAGAAGGACCAAATATAATGGATTCAATAAGGGGATAGAAATACAACTTTATTCTTTAATTCTATTAAGACTAGGAGGTATTGGAATGTTATCTCGGCTCTTTTTTATTCCAAGGGAGATCATTTGGGTTCTCTTTGGTATATTTTTAGATATCCTTCATAGTATTGTGCCTCTGTATTTAGGGAGGGCTCTCCTAGTGTATACGAAGAGGAAAACCATATTCTAGCATTCATTCCTTCTCTTGTTTTTTGGAAATGAATGAGCACCTTACGAGACCTATATCCCTAGATGAAATGGAGTGAATCATTTTTTAGATGAAGAAACAAAAACCTTTGGTCCTTATGGGTTTTTAAAAGAATTCTAGGAAATTATAAATTTGATTTATTGGAGGTGGTTCAAGAAACTCAAAGGAAGAAATAGATGTTGAGGGCCATGAACTCTACTTTTCTTTCTCTTATTCCTAAATATTAAGAGGTTGATAGGTTGAGTCTATTTAGACCCATATCTATATGTAATGTGATTTTCAAGGTAATTTCTAAGATTATTATGGAAAGGATGAAGTGGTGAATTAGAAGGATCTTCTCTTAAGAACAAGGAGGTTTTGTGGTTAATAGGAAAATCTTGGATGGAGTGGTCATTGCATTTTAGACCATACACTCCATGGTAGATTCAAACAATAAAGCTATTTTTATTAAACTAGACATGGCTAGGGCCTATGATAGGTTCAAATGGTGTTTCCTTTGAAAGGTTCTCAGTGCTTTTGGTTTTGATGAGGAGTGGGTCAAGTGGGTGATGATATTTGTTAATTCCACTTCTTTATTTGTGCTTGTTAATGGTGAGATTTTCATCTTGTTTGGTGCATCTAAAGGTCTTTGGTAAAGTGATCATCCATCTGCCTGCTTGTTTATTATTTTTCCAGAAGGTCTAAGGAGAGTAATTAAGAGTCATATTAATCAATGCTCTATCCAAGGGTAGAGTTGGGCCAATGGCTTAGCTTCATATACACATTTATAGTTTGCTAATGTTACTACTTTGATGGGTGTGACTAAAATTAGAGATTCTACTAATTTTCATCAAGTGTTGGACATATATCTTATAGAAGTCCAACATATCAATGAAGGTAAATCCTCTATTTATTTCTTCAACACCCCATGCTTATTTAGGAATGAATTACTCATATTCTTAGATTCTTGATTGACAATATTCCTATTATCTTTCAAGTGGCACACCTCTCTTTGTTGGAACCATTTCTATGGGTTCTTGGAAAAGTATTCTAGATAATTTTTAGGTTAAAATACATCACTAGACCATATATGGTTGTCCTTTGTGGGATGAGTGTTTCTTTTAAAGTCTACAATTTAGGTTCTTCCTAATTAAAAGTGTATTCTTTAGGTGGCCACTCCTAGTTTTAATAGGCATATTTATTCTCTTACAAGATAATTCTTATGAGCTATTAGTTTGGCTTCTTCGAAGTGGATTCTTGATTAGAATAGGTGCCTCACTTTGGATAAATGTTTGAAATAATTTTTTTTGGCCTAAGTCTAACTTCTTTTTGTGGATTCTTGATTAGAATAGGTGCCTCACTTTGGATAACCTTCAAAAGCATGGTTTTCAAGGACCATTTGTATGTATTCTTTGTGGTAATAGTGAAGAAGACTCATCCCATTTATTTTTACAATGCTCATTTTGCAAGGCCATATGGAACCTATGTTGGAGTATCTAGAGGAAAGGTTGTGTTCATGCTTCTTTTGTGATTGAATTCTAGAGAAGCCTTGGGAGGAATTTGATATGGGATTCATTTCTTCAAGATGTGTGGAATATTGATTGCTCTTTTATTCTCTCACAAATATGGCTCAAATGGAATCCTAGGATGTTTTAGGGAAGTAAGTTGATGATTCAAAAAGTATGCTAGAGGGTTGTTGCCATGGTTCAAGATATTGTGCATGATAAATGTGAAGTATCCCTCCTTTTCCAGGAGAAGCGGGGTGAACAGACAATGAAGAGTTTAAGTTTGCAAGGCCTAGTGTCAAGATCCCCTTGTGTCAGAAGGTACCACTAATCCATAAAATAAAAATGAGATAGAAGGTCAATGGTCCCCTCCTTGAGCTGATATTTAAAGATTAATACAAATGGTTCTTCTAGAGGAAATCTTGGGAATACTAGGATTGGTGGAGTTGGAAGGGATAGCTTTGATAAGGTCATTGAACCTTATTCTACATTTATAAGGGGTGACAAAACTAATAACCTCATGGAAGGAATGATTATTCTTTATACTATTGAAAGATCTTTTTCTCTTGGTTGACATAAGATCATTTGTGAGTTAGGTTCTCAAATCTTAGTTAATATGTTGAATGAGTAGAAGTTGGATGGATTTAACTAGCATCTTTCCTTTGTGGCTAGATAGATTCTTAGATTGAGTTCCATGTTAGGTTTTATCTCCTTTACTCATATCCCATGAGGAATAGGGTTGCTAATTATTTGGCCAAATGGGCTTCTTGAGAATGTAGAAATTGGTAGATTAGAAGTTGGGAGAAATTATCCTAGGATTATTCCTAAGGACTAGATAGGATGATTATTTAGGATATGGTCAGATGATGTTATTTAGTTGGCTAGAGTCTTTGGGGGTTTTTGCTCACTCTGTGGATGGTTGATGGTTCTAGATTTTTTTCTATTGCTTTGGGTACCTTTCATGGACTAGAATTTATTTGTATGATTGGTTACTATTGATTCAATAAATTTTTACCCTTTTATTAAAAAAATAGTAGGGTTAAAAACTATTAATATCTTTAATATTTCAATTTTAAAATTTTAATTTATTTTTTCACTTGAAAAAATAAAATGCAATTATTCCTCCTTGTGGAAGCCCTCCTTTTATTTTATGTTTTTCAAATCTTTTATTTATGAGTAAAATAATATTATAATTTAATATCTCTTTTTTGAAGTATTTAGTTTTTTCAATAAATTCATTTATATTTAACATTGCTAATAATATATTATTATTAACATAATAGTAAATCATTATATATTATTAATAATAATATATGTATATATTAAATAATAATATAAATGTCAATTACTATATTAATAAAAGTAATAATATATATTAATTTATTTAATGATATATAATTATTAATAGTAATATATGAGATTCATTGAATAGTACGATGGTTAAGTGGTGGCATTGCTGTTGTGGCCACTAGGGTTCAAGTTTCTGCTAGACTATTATGATAACATACACTGTTCCTTCTCTAATCCAGTTTACTTATAACTTGATATTAATAATAATCTATTACTATACTATATATAAATATATTATTATTATTATTTATTATATAAAATATTATTATTATATTATAATAAGTAATATATTATTTATTTATTTATAAGTAAGGAAGGACTCCGAGGGGGCAATTCCCATTGTATTACATGAAAAAAGAGAGGTACATTAGTTTGCACAAAGTTGGGCTTTTCAAGCCTCTAGATAGATTAGACTATTGGCCAGATCATTGAATCTTATAGATTGTTCCGGGGTTGAGAGATTAGCATAGTTGTTTAAGTAGAAATGAAAGGTTAGTGACTTCCTTTTGGCAGCAACCGCGTCAAAGTCCCCCTTGATTCCCATGATGGAATTGATTACATCCTCATCTATAATATGAAATAGATGTTTCATTTGATCCTTTGGGCTCTCTTCTAGACAACCGTAGACAAGCTTGACATCCTTTTTATTTTTCATAGCAGAATATCAAACTCAGATAGTGCCTAGATTATCAGCTACCTATGGAAAATATATATCCCTCCATTGCGAAGCATTGTTTACCTTGGAAATGACAACTATCCTAAGATTGCAGATTTCGACTGCAGCCTTGAGATGATAGGTGCATCCATTCTTTTATCACTCTCTATTCCAATTGATCAGCCCTACCAGTAGAGATGATAGGTGCATCCTGAACCGCACTAATATTTCCCAAAAGATTTGCTACTCGATTCGATTCCCCATGTGTGTGGCAGATCAAAGTCACGTGCACCTCGTGCATCAATTCTCTTAATTTTGTATGCCTTAGGTTGGAGATCCCATATTCCAATCTGTCCTTTTTTAATGGTTGTTACTACAACCGAGGAGTCACATTCCATTTCAAGTTCCGATAAAATCATTTGTAGCCCGCGCAAGATGGCTACAATTTCGAACGTGTTATTTGTTCCCTCGTCTAGGTTTTTTGGCATTGCCGATATAAAATCTCTGGTGTTGATTTTGATTAAGCACCTAGCACCAAATTTCCTCGGGTTTCCCCGAAAGGCCCCATTCGTATTTAGCTTGAATCTTCCGCTGGGTGGAAGAAACCTTTAGGCACCAATCCTATTCACATTAGAATCCAGGGCAAAATGTTAAGATGGGGGAAACCTCAAAGATTTCAAAATTTTCACCGGTGCCTCATCCCAAAGTGTGAATTTGGATTTCCTTTGATCTTTCACATGTGCGTTCAACCATTTCACGATATTCCTTTCTATCATCTCTGTTACTTCATATACCTATTTTGACTTCTGGCTAAATATTCTCTTGTTCCTCTTTTCCATATGTTCCAAATGATGATGGGTTGGCCTACCATCCTGTGGCTCCAAAGGACACTTTTTCTCTTGTGGCCAACTTAGGAACTATCCATTAGGTTATCTTGGCAAGGACTTATCCACCCTAGATTTTGAAACAACCAATTCTACCATCTGCTAGCGAACATTCAATTCAAAAGGAGATGATCAATTTTTTCCTTTCCAGCTTTATGTAGAACACACCATTTAGAGCCTTTTATTCCTTGAATCTTTTTTAGTTTATCACCAGTAAGAATACGATGGTATAGAGCCATCAATGCAAAGGCTCTTGCTTTAAGAAGAACCCATTTACTTAGCATAATTTCTGAGGCCATTTATTCTCCATTGCAAAAGTTTGAATTTGGTAACCTAATTGTACACTATGTCGACGAGATTCAGTGCCACATCATATGATCTTGTCCCTTTCATTATTAATGCATATAGCCATGCCTTCAAGAACTTCCCTTGAACATTGTTTGACACTGTCATCAATCGAAAGAGTGTTGAATGTTGGAGTTAATCTCCAAGTGCCTAATTTAATTCTCTGTATACTTTGTTGTTTTCTTTCTAATCAATCTCTCGGGCAATGCAGCTTACATTCCTTCCTACTCACTCCAAAACAGGAATTTTTTTGGTAAACAAAACTATATATACAATCTTCATTGAAGATCTTCACATCATACCATATTTAATGTTTTGGTTTTTTGTTGCTGTCCCAAATTTTTTGAGCATACAAATAGAGGGAAGGCCATATAAAATATATAAAAAACGAAAAGAAGAGTCTAGACATATATAATGGGGTAGTTTTAAAAGGAAAACATATGTTAAAAATAGAGTAGAAGTATTGCTATAGCCAGAGTAGGGTAATAGCCAGACCATGGCAATGTTTTGTGGAGTTTGTATGAAAGGGTAGTAGCTCTGTTTTATAGATCAGACATGTATGGCTTTTAATATATATGAATGAATGAATATATACAATATTGAAACCAAGTTGTTTTTAATATTTTTTTTATCAGATTTTTGTTTTATCTCTTCTTTGTTTTTCCTTTCTTTCTTCCTCTAGCTCTAGCTATTATTGATGAATAAATGAATATATGCAATATTGAAAGCAAGTTGTTTTTAATATTTGTTTTATCAGATTTTTATTTTATCTCCTCTTTGTTTTTCCTTTCTTTCTTCCTCTACCTCTCGCCATTAGTGATGAATGAATAAATATATGCAATATTGAAAGCAAGTTGTTTTTAATATTTTTTTTATCAGATTTTTGTTTTATATCTTCTTTGTTTTTCCATTCTTTCTTCCTTTGCTTCTAGCCATTAGTGATATCAGAGCTGAAGCTCAGTAGTGTTTAATACTTTCAAAGGTTTTTCAAAGAGTTAAAAGGGTTTTTCAAGCAAGTTATTTGCAGTTAGTCATGGCAGCTCCAAACATGAGTTTAACAAATCCACAAATCCCACAATTTAATGGGAAAAATTATGACTACTAGGAAATCACAATGAAGGCATTGTTTTGTGCTCAATAATTATGGGAGTTTGTTGAGAATGGCTACCCAGAACTAGTAGATGCAACAACATATAATGCATTGTCTCAAGTAGATAAAGACTTATTGAAGGAAAATAGAAAGAGGGATTCAAAATTTCTCTTCTTCATCTTTCAAGGAGTGCATGAGAGCATTTTTCCAAGGATTTAAAGTGCAAAAAAAACAAAACAATCATGGGATATTGTACAAACAGCCTACCAAGGAATGGAAAAGGTGAAGACATCTAAGCTACAAATGCTAAGGTATTTTGAGACCATTTATATGAAAGATTTAGATATAATAGACTCATTTTTTACTCAAATCATTGGACTAGTAAGCCAAATCAGATCCCATGGTGAAAATCTTGAAGTGAGAAAAGTGGTTTGAAATATTTTGAGAAGTTTTCCCACAAGGTTTGAATCAATAGTGGCGGCCATATAGGAGACAAATAATCACTCACAGTTTTCAGTGGATGAGCTTTGTCCATCTCTCATTTCTCATGAGCATAGGTTGAGCAGGTGAGCAAATTCATCATTGGAGCATGGTTTTAAACCAAAAGTTTCAATCAACCATGGTAGAGGAGGGGGAAGATCAAATTTTAGAGGTAGAGGAAGAAATTCATACAAAGGTGGAAGAAACATCCCATCAAGCTCGAGTGGAAGGGGCAACAACAAAAACCCATCATAATTCAAACCAAAATTAGACACAAGGACAAATGTATGATAAATCTCAAATCCAATGTCATTATTGTAAAAAGTATGGGAATTACATGAATGAATGTAGAAAGAAGGAATGTGATTCTAAAAACCAAATTTCAAGTGCAAATTTTACCAAAGAAACCCAAAATCAAGACATCATGTTCAAAGCATGTAATGTTGCACAAGAAATTCAAAAAGACATATGGTTTTTCAACTTGAGCTATAGCAAACATATAACTAGAAATTTAGAAATGTTCTCTAGTTTGGATGAGAGTATAAAATCAGAAGTTGCATTGGGGAATGATAGTAAATATTCAGTTATGGTTAAAGGAAATGCAAATATTCTAGCAAAAAAGGGAGAGAAAAAATTCATTTTAGTTGTGTATTTTGTTCCTGGGTTGAAACATTACTTAATGAGAATAGGGTAACTTGTTCAAAATGGATATAGAATATTTTTCAAGAATAATGAATGTATAATTTTAGACAAAGTCCCAAGTAATCAAAATATAGCTAAGGTTCAAATGAGTAGCAATAAAATGTTTCCCCTAAGGATAAAATGACACCTAAGATTTGGACGTTTAAACTTAGGAAGCTTAAATCTATTGTATAAGAAAAAAATGTGAAGGGGATGCCTGTAATAGAAAAACTGGATATAATATGTGAAGGTTGCATCTTGGGAAAACAACATAGAGAATCATTTCTAGCAGGGAATTCAATTCATCCAAATAAACCATTAGAGATTGTTCATTCAGATTTGTGTTGACCAATGCAAACAACCTCCATTGGTGCAAGCTACTACTTCTTGAAATTCATTGATGACTACACAAGAAAGATATGGGTCTACTTTCTAAAACACAAGAATGAAGTGTTTGATCACTTTCATCACTTCAATGATCTTGTTGAGATGAAAAATGGGAACCATAAAGTTTTGAATGAATAGAGGTGGTGAATAAATTTCAAATGACATCATAAAGTTTTACAAATACCATGGAATCCATAAGCAATTTACCACTAGATACACCCCTCAACAAAATGGGGTAGTTGAAAGGAAAAATGGAACAATTATGGAAATGGAAAGAAGCATGTTAAAGGAAAAACATTTGTCAAATGAGTATTAGGATGAAGCTGTAGCATGTACAACACATATAATTAACATATGTCTCAGTAAAAGTGTAATCAATATTATTCTGGAAGAAGTATGCAGTGGCAGAAAACATAGTGTTTCACACATGAGAGTATTTGGTTGTGTACCATATGCACATGTGTTGGATGAATTGAGAAGAAAGTTAGAAAAAAAGGAGAAAAATGTATATTTGTGGGATATAGTGATGAATTCAAGGCTTACACGTTATACAATCCAATCAACAAGAAGGTTATAATCAATAGAGATGTGCAATTTGTAGAAGATAAAGCATGGGATGGAACTTTGGATAAAAAATCAATATAGTAGCCAATTCACCCCAAGAATAAAATGAAGATGTTATATTAGTAGGTACCCCTCCAAATGTGACTCCTCTTAAACCCATTCAAGGTCAACAAAGTCATCAAGTGACACCATCACCAAGTGTAACGACAACCTCACACATTCAAGCAAGTACTCCACCAAATATGCACCAAAAACCGTCTTCAATTGAGACACTTGGTGCTAGACCATCAAGTCCACATTAAACAAGTCAAAGTGACATGTCAAATCCCCACACTAGCAAGCTTAAGGAGAAAAAAACCAAAAGTTTAATAGAGATTTATGAGCAAAATTATGGTGAAAATAATGAAGGTTAGACTACTCTTTTTTCTTTATATTCACATGTTGAAGATATAATTTGTTTTGAAGATGCTATTTGTAAATGGTGATTTTGGTTTTCCCTCACAATGCTTTACTCCTAGGATTTTTCACCTAAAAGGAGAAAGGGGACTAGATGGGGTCCAAAAATGCAAAGGTTTACACTCAAAGTCTATGTAAATAAGATGTATTATGCCTAATTAATATTTTCTAATGCTATACTCTGAAATTAGAATGATCTAATGATGAAAAACTTAGAAAATAGAAAGTGCTAGAAAACATAATGTGATATGCAGAAATGCCTAAAAATGCAACTAAATGATGAGATAATAGAAAAAAATGAAAGAGGTGCACCTGGAATCTGAAGCTTGATGTTGGAATATTCTAGAATCCTAAAAAATTGGCTGAAAATGCCTATTGGGAAACTTACACTAGGTGGGGTGACTTAGTCCCAATTTCAAGGAAACTTTGTTGAAATGGGTATCCAGAAATGTCAAAATCAGTTTTCAGGCCTGGAAGCGAGACTAATCTGCCACTAGTGGTAACTTAGTCCTCTTACAAGTCTCAAGAAATTTGGGAAAAAATAGGTCTACACTTTCTTTTCTTACAAGTGTCTGCACTTGATTCTATAGAAAACTAGGTAGAAAGCCTCTCCAAGCTTGAACTAGGGTTGTGTTGACTTGATTGAATTTGTAGATTTGTTGACCACCTTTCAACACCTAATTGCTTGATAAATATGCATACAAAAGTCTACAAACACACATGCAAAAGGGGAAAAATGGTTGAGGGTTAGAGAATAGGGGTTTCCCTTGGTCAAACCCCACTTTGGTAATCAAACACTAAACAATGAAATGAAAAGAGTATGATAAATAGATAACATGCAAATGCCATAAACTTACCACACCATTGATTCTCAAAATCTTGAGATATGCAATGAAGTGCTCCAATAGATTGAATTGATAATGCTTGATTTTCATGAATGTTTTATGAGTGACCTAAAAGTAACACATCACAAGCTGACCTCAAGGGTTAGAGGACAAACTCATGCTAGAATTTTAAAATTATTGAATTTTGTACCAAGGAGGACTAAATCGCCTCTATTGGTGACTTAGTCCCACTTAATAAAATTAAGTGGGTGTCAAGAAAATTTATGGGGCATTAAAAGTTATCCAATAGGAATTCTCAAAACACACTTGAAAACAATCAAAAAGTACATTAAGGGGTCAAATAAAGCATAAAAAAGGTGTAAATAGTGAAATTAAGCCTAGAAAAGTGTGAAACCTTGTAACAAGACATTACAACACTTCAAAATAGGACTTAATAAGTGATGAAAATAAGGTTTTTAGGTGAATTGTAAATAATAGAGTCTAGAAAAGTGTAGAAAAATGTTTACAACAATTCAAAACACCTTCACAAGATGTCATAATTTGAATTTTAAAGACCTAATGTGAATGTTTAAGCCACATTACAACATTAAATCAAAGAAAAATCAAGTCAAAGTCCATTAGAAAGACTCAACTAAGCGTAAAAATGTCAACTATACATCTTTTGGCGACACATTAAGCCCCCACTTTAGTGAGAGGACAAACTTGCTTAAAAATCTCACTAAAGTAGCCCAACATGCATATCAAGAGGGATCCTAATGTACTCATGTTGGTAATTGATGAAACAAAAATAATCAAGAGGGATGATGAAGCCCCTAGGATTAAGATCTCATGGAAAAGTAAACATAAGAACAAAGGAACACACATGATGAAGAAAAGGAATGAGAGCTTCAATTGTTTGTCCAACTTGTTGTGGATTAGATCTAAGTTGGTTGTTTGAAATAAGAAATGTGAACTCACTCTGGGGTGATGAAACTTATGGTTGTCCATCAAGTGATAAGTCCCAAGTATACTCACTCTAGGGAAACAAAACTTTTGGTTTTCCATGGGGTGAGAAAGCCCCAAAGGTAAGATACATATGGTAGTTGGTATGGACTCACAAACATATAGGTGGCTATGGGGAAATTTGTGCCGCTAAGTGAGCTTCCAACTCAACCATATCAAAGTTATACCTCTTGATACCTTTAATAAGGTGCCACAAAGAAAATATTGGTTCTTTCTTCATGAGAGAAGCAAAGCTTAATATGGTTGGAACTCATGAACAAATGCAAAGGTACCACAGGCATGCAAATCACATTATGCAAGGTGGTAAAAATGAAAAAGGTAAAATACAAAAATGTAATGTAAAATGCAAAAGATGTTCAAAAGAGTCTTGTTAAGTTCACGCAAGGTCTATCACTTAAGGAAAATTGTGTCTAATGTCTCTAAGAGAGGACCGATCAAAGAATGGTATATTCACAACTTAGGGGATGCAATGCATCGCATTAGGCCACTCAGGGCATTGTAATATTCTAATATAGATCACACTTATGAAAGACATCATATCCAATTCCATCCACAAAGTCACAAGCTCATCATAGGAAATGACAAGGCTACACTAACAATCAAAAATACAAATGAACTAATGCCATTGTATGCCTCCCACTATAAATTAATTGCTAGACACTGTTCTATGAGCAATTACTTTAAAGTAGCGAAGGAAAAATGCAAAGAAAAAAACAAGACATGAGAGCCAACTTGGAAATCCCTTATGCCAAGTCATACATTTCTATGTTAGGTTGCTTCATGCAAATGAATAAGAAAACAAAAGAAAGGGAGATGCCCCCTAGAAAGGAACACACCAAACACATAAGGGATATATGGATTTGGGGCCAGTATGTTTGTTGCTGCAATATTTTTTATTAAAGATCTCAGAACTGTTATCATTCCCTGAAAGAACATAGAACTAAAAGAACAACACAAAGAGAGCAAAAAAAAAAGAAAAATAAAGTCCATTTTAGGTCAACATGGAAGAGACATTGTGGTCTCAATACTTTGCATCGCCCCCAAAAGGAAAACACAAGTGAAAATAGAAAATGAAAAGGAAAAGAAAATAAAAACATTTTGGGGCCAACATCAAGAGACATTTTGCCCTTTGCATCATCCACAAAAGTAAAATCACAAGAAAAGATAAATTAAAAGGAAAGGGGACCATTTGGGTCAACGGAAGAGAGATAGGCATCTCAATGTTTTGTGTCATCTCCAAAAGAAAACAAAAGAAAAGAAAGGAAAAAGGACCATTTGGGTCAACATGGAAGACAAATAGAGTGTCTCAATTCTTTTCATCATCCACAAAAGGAAATCACAAAAAAATATATGACATATAGAGGAATAAAGGTGCAAATAGAGGAAGTTTACAAAGAGATAGAGAACATCAAACACACATTACAAGGAAACACAATACACACATAAAATAAAATAAAAATGTAAAAGGAGCTAGTAATGCAAATGAAAGTCAACATTTAACCAAGTTAGTGGCTTCGTAATCTCAAGTGGGATAAGTGGAAGGTGAATAACATAGTTAAAAGACAAGAACCAATGCATTACTAGGATAAGGACAACAACTTCTTGCTCCCCACCAGATGTGAGGCAGGGATGAGCCAAAAAAGGTGATGGAAGGGATTAGGCAATAGTGAGAATGAAAAATTCTACAACTATGACATGATAAAAGGAGTTTTTTTTAAGGGATGATGGGAAAGTAGTCAGTATCAGTGAATTGATACTTGTTCAACATGTCATTCAATGTCCAACATTCTTTAGTGTGATGTCCAAGAACACAATGATATTTTCAAATTGGTATGTTATAATATTTAGGATGGATGACCAACCTTTTGATAGGTAGTAAGAGTAT
The DNA here is from genome assembly GCA_007258455.2 of Sequoia sempervirens. NCBI lineage: Eukaryota > Viridiplantae > Streptophyta > Pinopsida > Cupressales > Cupressaceae > Sequoia > Sequoia sempervirens. The sequence continues at coordinate 2,389 of VDFB02390635.1, read as the reverse complement.
AAGGGCCTTGTTTAAAAAATTTTGAAGCCTCCTTTCACATTTAGGTGGAGGATGAGTAAGAAACTTGAGCTATTTCAACTTGTAAGGTCATTTTCATTTGCTAGATTCTCCTTTTTCATGAATGGAAGGAGGAAGAGGACTCTTGGGGATCCTAGCATCATTTTCATTAGAATCAGGTAATGGTATTTCACATGGAAGGAGAATGCTCAAGTTGGGAGGAGCATCGAAGATCACTGTACCATCATCTTAAAATCTCCAATATTGAAAAGGAGAATTACTGCTATGAGGAAGATCTTGATATCCTAATCCTGTTATGTTTTCTTCTTGTGGTTTTTGTTAAAAAAATTAGTGAATGTTATGTTCTCTTGTATTGCAACCTTGTTTACTTAAAATAGTAAAGCCCTTTCCATAGGTTTCTTCAAGAGTGATGGGAGTGTTTGTAATTTTTTTATCATAAAATGAGTGAGGGTGTGTTTTTTTACAAGAACTAGGTCCAATTGATGAAGGGAACATAGGTCCTTCATTAGTTTGAAGTTGTAGATAGCCAAATGTATCATGGGGTGCAATAGGAGGGAGGTTTTGTGACCTCATGGATGGGTAAAAAGCTACATTGGATTCAAATTTATCAATACATTCGTTTAAAAAATTGTTCATTCTATCATCATCTTCTCCAATGATGTCTACATCACAAGGAGGAAAATCATGAGGAGTTGGAGGAGCATGAGGTAACTCAAGATCATTAGGATCATAGCTGAAGGCACAATTAGACATGTCTACTAATGATTTCAAGGAAGTCCAAAACTTATTAAAGGAAAAAACCATGATGAAAGGAAATTAGATGTAAGAAAAAAAATTCTAGAAAGTATGACAAAGTACAATAACAAAAAATAGAAGAACAGAAAATACCCAGAAATTTTTAAAAAAATACAATGAAAAATATGCAATAGGACTAAGTCGTTGAGGGTGGTGATTTAGTCCTACAGATGAATTTTTAGATGCACAAATGAAACTACAATATGCAAATGCATAGTTTTTATATTTTGTGATGAAAAAATGATGCAATAATGCAAGCTAAGTGATATTTCCACTAATGCAATGTTAAAACCGTAGGATGCAATTTTGTGAGATTCAATACAGATAAAACCTAGGATACACTTGTCAAATTAGAAAGGAATATGTTCAAATGATAGGTTCACCAAAATGTAAACAATGATTTTGGTTTGCACTCACAATGCTTTTTCCTCCTAGGGTTTTTCACCTAAAAGGAGAAAGGGGATTGGATGGGGTCCCAAAATGAAAAGGTTTACACTCAAAGTCTATGTAAATGTGATGTATTATGCCTAATTTAAAATGTTCTAATGCTCTATTTTGAAATTGAAATTATCTAATGATGCAAAACATAGAAAATACAAAGTGCTCGAAAACACAATGTGATATGTATAAATGCCTAAAAATGCACCTAAATGATGAAATAATAGACTAGAATAAAAGAGGTTCACTTGCAATATGAAGCTTGAAAAATTGGCTGAAAATGCTCACAGGGACACTTGTGCCATGTGGGGCAACTTAGTCCCAGTTTTGGGAAACTTGGTTAGAATGAGAACCTACTAAATGGGTATCCAAAAATTTCAAAATCAGTTTTTAGGCCTGGAAATGGGACTAATCTGCCACTAGTGGTGACTTAGTCCTCCTGCAAGTTTTGAGAAATTTGTGACAGAATATTCTAGCTTTAGGTCTACATTTTCTTTTTTGATAGGTGTCCACACTTGATTCTATAAAAAATAGGCTATAAAGCCTCTTCAAGCTTGAACTAGGGTTGTGTTGACTTGATTGAATTTGTATACTTGTTTACCACCATTCACCGCGTATTTTCTTGATAAATCTGCATACAAAAGTTTGCAAACACACATGTAAAAGGGGAAAAATGGTTGAGGGTTAGAGAATAGGGGTTTTCCTTGGTGAAACCCTACTTTGGTAATCAAGACCTAAGCAATGAAATGAAAAGAGTATGATAAATAGATAACATGCAAATGTCATAAAATTACCACACCATTTGATGCTCAAAATCTGAAGATATGCAATGAAGTGCTTTGATAGATTGCCTTGATAATGCTTGATGTGCTTGAATGCTTTTGAATTAGGAGAGTGTATGAGGGGAAAATACCTTATTTATAATTGATTTTATTAAAATTTCCTAAAAGTAAAACATAATAGGCTAACCTTAAGGATTAGAGGATAAATTCCCACTAGAATTTAAAAATTATTTTGAGTTTTGTGCCAAAAAGGACTAAGTCACCGCTATTGGTGACTTAGTCCCACTTAAGAAAATGAAGTAGCTATCAGGAATTATGGGGCATTAGAAGTGATAAACCATGAATATTCTCAAAAA
>VDFB02390634.1:0-13703 GCA_007258455.2 Sequoia sempervirens | reverse complement strand
AAAATACTAATCAAGAGTTTTCAAGAGCTATCCGAAGCAACTATAAAAAAATGGAATTTATCTATTCTATAAGGCTCATTATGAGTTGCAAGAGGACCTGTAACATGTTAGGTGTGGGGGAGATGCTAATACCATGAGTGATCTCACATTTAATCAAATAAAATCATATATTTCTTCCTAATGCATTAGTGTTAAAAGTGGATTTGAGTAATAATTAAAAGTTGTTTAGTTGTTTAAGGTAGAATGCAAAGTGAATATTTGATTTATTTTTAGTAATTAAATGTGATCCAAAATTGCCTCTAATATGTCTCCATGAAGTGTTTAAGATGATGTAATGTAGATAAATGAGTCATTAAATAACTCATGGTAAGAATAAGCTACAAACACTTGCAGCTAAGAGCTCCAGACATCAACTCTAGACAAGGCTTTGAAGACATTATGGGAAGATCAAGAAGACTCCTCCAAACTTCCAACACATTTCAATATTATTGCACAATTAATGAGTATCAATAACTCCTAAATTGGTGGATAAGCATGTAGTTCATGACAACTCAAGAGATCTCTTCTGCCACATTATCTTTCAATAACTCAACTTATCAAATAAATTAAGTGTCATTAATGATAGTTGAATTTTCTACAAGATAATTGAAAAAAAAATTGGTCAAGAAAACTAAAGAACAATCCCTTCATTCACATGGATAATTTAAGGTTCCCTAAAAATTAGACACCCAAAAATTATCGAAAATGTAGTCTCAGTAAAACAACGATATCTCCCTCGTTTCTCAATAAAATTCAAAAATTCAAAATGATCTAGAAATTAGATTGGAGGGGCTAAAAACAATTTATAGAATTTGGTGTTATTTGTATCAGAGAAGGAGTAGTATGTGACATAAAATGTCTAAGATAAAGGTGGCGAGATTAAAGGTAACTGCTCCTGAATGTTCCAAGTTTAATGAATGACCCCTCCAAAATAGGATATTGGATCAATATTCTTAATGGATTGGTTGGGTAGATATGGAATATGAATTCTATAAATACAATATAATAAGTTGATCAAAGTGGGGGGATTAGAAAGGCTTGTTTTATCCTGAGGAAATAAGATAGTTTTAGTTTCATTTCCACCAATGTTTTTCCAACTTTCTAGAGTAAATTTGATTTCAAGCAAGCTTTTCATTTTCAAAAAGTGTGAAGTAGTTTAGCCTTTTCAATTCTTGCAAGTGTTCCTTAGATTAGTTCCCTTTCATGCAACTTTTCTTTCATGCAAATAGGATTTATTTATGCAAGTAGAATAGACTGTCAAGCAAGTTTTCTACTTTCTCTCTTACACACAACCATAAAAACCACCTTAGATTGATAAATTAAATGATTACGATTACAATGACCCCACCACATGTGATAATTTAATATTTTATTCCATGTTTATGGGCTATCCACTAAGGGGGGTGTGGGTTTTTCTAGGTGGTTTTTCTTTTTTTTTGGGATACCATTTTTGGTATTCTCTCCCATGAAATTCTATATATCAATATGGTGGTTTAGTATGAGTTCTTTGCAAGTTTAGTATGAGTTCTTTGCAAGTTTTCAGAGTGATGAAGTGTTGCTAGATTAAAAAGAGGATTATTGTATTGATGTACTTATTTGAAGATTAATACAAGCATTGGATCTCTTTGGGTGTGGATTTTTTCCCATAAGGGTTTCTCCACGTATATCTTATGTCACTTGTGATGATGACTTGTGCTATTGCAGTTTTACCTTTCATTGTTGCAACTATCAATCACTTAATCATTTAATGGTAATCTTGTAAACATAATTTCAGATTTGTAATCAATTTAATAAGTTCATATTGCTACAATTTATACCTTGTTTCCTAAAATTTGGTATTAGAGCTAGTGGTTTTGTTAAGAGAGGGATGCCTTTCTACTGAGTGTTGAAGGTTTTCTAGTTGCAATGGGAGCTTGTGCATTGTTGGTTTTGTAGATTTATGAAGAATATTTTAAATAATGGCTTCTACCTCTCATCTACATATTGAGAAGCTCAATGACACTGGCTACGAGATTTGGAAGTTGAAGATGGTGGATCTCCTTCAATAGAGAGATTAGTGGTTTGGAGTTTCAAATGAAAAGAAACTAGAATCAATGTCTAATGAAAATTGGAAGAAAATGGAAAAGAAGGCATGGGGAACCATTCATTTGTGTCTTGCAGATTCCATCCTCTTCAATGTTTCAGAAGAATATACTACATACAATTTGTGGAAGATGATAGGTGATATCTATCAAACTAAAAGTTTAACTAATAAGTTGTATCTGAAAATACATTAGTATTATTTAAAAATAAATGATGGTGATTCTATTGAAAAACATTTAAATTTATTTAATATGATTATAAGTAATCTTGTACTAGTAGATGTTAAGATAGAAAAGGAAGATAAATATATTTTTTTGCTTTGTTATTTACCTGAGTCTTGAGAAAATCTAATTGTTATCATAAGTGGTGGTGGTATAGAACTAAAGATGGATAGTATCATTGCAATACTTCTTTTGGAAGAGATGAGAAGAAATTATATGAATGTGGGATCCCAGGATGTCTTGCATGTGTGAGGAAGGTCCAAAGAAAAAGGATGGCCTAAAGGGGTCAAGAAGAGAGAAAATTCTAAAGGACATTATAAAACCCTAGGAAGAGTAGAGTAAAGTGTTGGAATTGTGGTGAGAGGGAATGTGAAGGAGTGTAGAAACAAGAAAAAGTGTCCAGATACTTCCACGAAAAAGTCCTTAGAAGATGGTGATTTGGATGCTTTGTTTATTTTAGCTACTAACACTATCAATGATGATTCTTGGCTTATTGATTCAGGTTGCTCCTACTATATAACTCCTCACAAGGAGTGGTTTACTTCATATTCAACTTATGATGGGGGGGAATTTTTCCTTGGTGATAATAGCACAAAGAAGATTATTCGTAAGGGAAAGGTAAAGTTTTGTTTCACCAATGGAAGGGTTAAAACCCTTGATCATGTTTTACACATTCCAAGACTTGCGAGAAATTTACTTTCACTATCCAAGTTGAATGATCTTCTAGAATGTGTGTGAAATTTTACAATTCTAGTTGTAGGTTGGTAAGAGGGAGTTTGGTGATAGCTAAAGGATCTTGGATTGGGACTTTGTTTAGGCATGCTTACACATTTTGTAACTCTACCAATGTAACTGGCATTGAAAATGCATGTATGTTGTGGCACCATATATTGGGTCACATAAGTGAAAAGGGTCTTAAGACTATTTTGAATAAAATGTTGGTTGACAGTATTTTTGATTATTCTATTAGTGGGTATGTGCAGGATCGTGATGGGCCAAAAAGCGGCGATATGATGGGTATTTGTAGGGTATGTGGATGATGACTTTTCTTTTACCCAAAATTAATGACATGAAAAGGGTTTTTAAAGGAGATTCTCATATTTCCACCAATATAAATTATGCTTTACTTTGAATTTAATAAATAATTATTATTCATTTTCTATTTAAATTACGACTAAAGTCCTGATTGATAGGCTGATTGAAAAGCATCTATAGCTTTCAAATGCCATCACATTTTGATCCAAAATATGTGTCAAGCACTCATGTTTCTGCACACTATAGAATTTTTAAAAATAATTGAATTTCAAATGAATTTTACCAAGTTACAGAGTTCGTATTATTACACTTTTTATATTTTTTGTGTTGTAATAAAAATCATAATTAATTATTTACTTGGAAAAAAATTACAAAAAATATGCATCACATTTGGACATGAGTCCTCTTATCATATGTCTAAAACATTAGAAAAAATATTATTATCATTTTATTGTGTTAGGGATAAAAAAAAACATCTACTTATTTTTCCCCCGAATTCTATACCATATTGCATCATTGAAATTCTCAAATTTTCACTCAAATAGATTTTCTAAAGTACGTTCCAGTAGTTTGAACTTGCATCCACCTAGTTACATGGATTCTATTGTTACATATTTTAAAAATGTAATATAGATAACTTCTTCAAAATTTTCACATCAAGTTACCTTAACTCCATTTTTCTAAAAAATTCCACTTAAGGGCCTGTCGGTATGATGATCCCCGCGACATACACTCCGTTAGTAAAAATAATTTTGTGAGAATTAATTGTTTGGTAAATGGATTGGATCATCATTTCCTAATGGGACTAACAAAGCTAATAAATTATTAGAGATCATTCATTTGGATGTTCTTAGACTAGTGGATGTTAACTCTTTTGGAAAATCCCCGGCCATTATGTTACTTCTATCGATGATGCGGAAGATACACCCCGACGGCCTTGCGATGCAAAATCGAGGTTTTCACCGCCGGAAGCGGAATCTCGCAAAGTTCTTATTTTAGGAAGTGAGTGGATTGTAATAATAAGATGGGCGGTGCTTTGAGGATTTGACAATGGGGTGAATACTATTCCGCAGAACTCCATTTGAAATGCGGCGCTTACGCGCCGAGCCGGTTATGCCTCGGCTGAAACTGCAACGCGTTGAACAAATCAAACCTCGGATGGCGCGAGCTGCAGCGCGCTGCCGGAAGCGTGCTGCTCGACATGCATGTACTTTCGGCGGAAGCCGCGCGCCGCCGCCATTTTATCCCGCCGAGCAAAACCCCGGAAAGCGGAAAGGCGGTACCCTCTGGCTCGCTACTTATGTATTTCGCCGTGGTACTTTGGAAACGGCTGCCCCCGGCCGGGATCCTGAAAACGCACTCTTTCGTTGCCGCATGAATAACGCGCCGGCGCTTCGAACCACCGTAATCTCAAAACGGTTTCCGGTGGAAAGTTACTTTGTGGGAGTTTAGAGCTTACTTAGGTGAAGAAAAATGAAAGGAGAAAGATAAGAAAAAAATAGTGCACTTCAAGACAAAGATTGAGAAGAAAGAATATGCACATGTGGAAGAACTGGATGATTTGAGGATGGAGAAGAAGAGGGTTCAGAGAGTTCAGATGATGTGTAGGATGAGCATGTAGAAAAAGAAGAGCAACAAGAGCCCCTTATTCCTACCTTGAGAAGATCCCAAAGGAAATGAAATCCAGTCAATAGGTATAGCCCATCCAATTTTTGTTGTGTATTTTCTTTGTTGAGTACTAATGATGAACCTAGATCCTACAAGGAGGCTCTTTCTTGAAACAAAAGTGAGTTTTGGATGCAAGCCATGTAGTTGGAGATGATGGCTTTGGATAGTTGTGATACTTGGGATCTTGTGAGTTTTCCCAAAGGGAGGAATCCCATTGGATGCAAGTGGGTATTTAAAAAGAAATTTGGAGCAGATGGTCAATTAGAGTGGTACAAGGCCAAATTAGTGGCCAATGACTACTCCTAGAGAGAGGGAGTTGATTTCATTGAAATTTTCTCTCATATTGCTAAGTTAACTTCTATTAGATTCATATTATCTATTGATACTACTTATGATTTTTAAATAGAGCAAATGGATGTTAAAACTACTTTCTTGCATGGGGATCTTGAGGAAGAGATTTATATGCGACAACCTAATGGTTTTGTTGAGAAAGGAAAATAACACTTGATTTGTAGGTTAAAGAGATCTTTATATGGTTTGAAATAGTCAACTAGGATGTGGTACCAAAATTTTGATTCATTTACATTAGGTTGATCCCACAATAGTGTTTTAAACACTTTTTGGCTAAACTTGGTACTGAAACATGAAAAATTTTGAACTTTTTCTTTCACTTTCGTGACACCTAAGTAAACCATGAGGAATTTGAAGATGATGAAAACTAGTGACGGTGAAATTTTGTCTATAGATTCTAAATATATTTCTTTTAAAAAAAATTGAATCAAATTGTATTTACTCTCCTAATCCCTCTCTGGATAATTGATTTTTAATAGTAAACACCATTTTCGCAGGAAATGATGTACCTCAAGCACAAAATTTTTTTTTTCATGAAGAAATAAAATTCTATTTTTTCAAATTTAGACTTTGTAATTATGATATCTAAGTGTAATGCATTTGGTTTCACAAGGTTTTTATTGATTTTGGAATCAAGTTTTTGAAGTCAAACTAATTATAATTAGACATAGGTTTACTCTTTGGTTAACACATGTAAATTCTTTTGTATTAAAATAATTTTATTTTATTTTGTTTGACTGAGGACATTATGATCAATATCATAAAGCGATATTTTCAAATTTTTTGGTAATCTAACTATTTTTCCACATGTGTACAACATAGAGCTTGATTTTTGGTGAAAATCCTACATTCACAAGAAATAAAAAATAAATATAATAATCAAATAAATATATTTAAAATTATACTTTTTGGGAAGCTTATAATAAGGACTACATACTTAAAATAAATAAATTTTAAATGAATTTATTAGAACCCCCAAAAGGTAAATCAAATGTGGTTTTTTATCAACATTTTGATAGGTGTAAATGATACTTTGTTATAGGTATGGTTTAAAACTAGCGGGGTTCTATCCAAGGGGGTTTGATATAAGGTGGTTTGATCAAACCCTCTTCAATTGTAATCTTTTAGATGAAACTTTTCAAGGATTAAATCATTATATTTTCTAAAAATATGTGATTTCAGCAAAAAATAGGATGTCCCAAAAAGTATAAACCACTATCAAGTGGGACCACCTATTGAAGTTGGGTTTTGTTAGAAGTGAGGAGGATCATTGTGTTTATATTAAGGTTATTACTAAGCAGATTCTAATCATTAAATTGTATGTTGATGACGTGTTATTTATGGGTAACAACAAGGTGATGATTAAGGAGCTTAAGAATCATCTTTCTAGCACATTTGATATGAAGGATTTTGGGGTTGCAAAATATATTCTTGGGATGGAGATTAGTAGAGATCAGGTTCACAAAAATCTTTGGTTAAGTCAAATTAAGTATGTTGATACTATTTTGTAGAGGTTTAATATGCATCACTATAAATTGGTAAATATTCCATTTTCGGTTGGTAATAAGTTGAGTTTAGAAATGTGTCCTAATTCTAATGATGATTTTGAGGAGATTTATAATGTTCCTTATTCTAGTGTTGTTGATAGTTTGATGTATGCAAACCTTTGCACTAGACCAGATATAGCCCAAACAGTGGGGGTTTTGAGCAAGTTTATGTCTAACCCTGGTAGAGAGAATTGGACTTTTGTTAAGAGGTTGTAACTTAGAAATGTGCATGGTAATTTAGATTATTGTTTGGTTTATCATGGTATTGATGATGTGGGTAAGTCATTGGACGTACAAGGTTTTTTTGATGTAGATTGGGTAGGTGACTTAGATAGTTGAAAGTCCACTAGTGGCTATGTTTTTACTTTGTTTGGAGATGCAATGAGTTGGATGAGTAAGAGGCATCCTATAGTTTCATTATCCACCATCGAAGCAGAGTATATGGTAGCTACACATGCTTCTAAGGAGGTGGTTTGGTTATAGAGAATTGGTAATGATATTGGTTTTGATTGCAAGAAAGTGAGGATTGGATGTGACAATCAGAGTGTCATATGATTAGCCAAAAATCATATGTATCATGCTCATACTAAGCATGTTGATGTTCAATATCACATTGTGTGAGAAATGGTAGAGAATGTTAAGGTTTTGATTGAGAAGGTTTACACTTTAGAAAATGTTGTAGATTCTCTCATGAAGCTAGTGACCACAAATAAGTTCTCTTACTGTAGTAAGGCCATGGGCTTTTATTAATGTAATTGATTATATTATATTTTATTTGTATCTCATGGATGTAATTGCAATGTATAATTTCAAGTGGTGGGAACGTTAGGATAAGTTACATTATAATTGGCTCTAAGTTGATTTATGCGTTCCACGCTCTTTTGGAAAAGTGTTCTAGGGGACACAGGATAAAAAGATGGCTAATTATTTTCCTATGACAAATTGTAATTACATTCAAAGATGTGGACCTATCATGATGCAGCTGTTTACTTCAAGCAAGGAAAACTTTAAGAAACTCCCCCTCGGGGAAGGTGTAAAATCCTCGTGAATCTTGTATACTTCTCGAGAAAAATATTAATTTTAGTGGAAATTTTTTTCGTTTTTTGGGAAAAAAATCTCAATTGGTGAATATTTTCTAATTGGTAGAAGTCTGTGGAAAATCTTGACAAATTGCAATTTTTTCTAAACCAATAAAATATTTTCATTGGTGATTAAAATCTATTAGCAAACCTAGAAAATATTTCCATTGACGAATTAAACCTATTTTCAAAACAAACAAAAAAAATTTTGTTGGCGATTAAATTTTTTTTCAAACCAAACAAATATATCCATTGGTGAATTAAACCTATTTTCAAATGCATAAGAAAAAATGTTAGAAAATGAATATAACCATGAATATTTGATGAATTTTTGATGGACAGTTGTAGTTGCATTTCAGAAGTAAATCTCTGAAGCACTAGATTTTCAAATTGAAACTCTGGAGTAACGCTACAAGTGTTAGATCCAGACATGTGGTGATATCAAGGCTCATCACTCATTCCAGTAATGAACCCAATGGGTAGAAGGATTTTGGCAATGACTCATGAGTGATAGAAGAACTTAATTGGTAGAATTATGCATGTGCATAAAGTTTATTTTAAAAGAGGGACCGCTCAATGAATTTTTGATGGATGGCTATAGTTGCATTCTGTATGTAAATCCTTAAAGCACCACACTTGTGAAATGAAACCTCCAGAATAACACTAGAACCATTAGATTTTCTTAATTATTTAGGTGTCGATCATCATGCTCTTTTTTATTGTTTAATATTTCCTAAGTCAAACCAAAATATTTTATGAAAAATCCTTAAATCTTAAGTCTTTAATCCCGAGGGTCAAATCTTATCAACCTAGCGATGACCCCATTTTAAAAATAACTTTATTTGCATGTGCACTATGTAGCCATCTTGTCATTTGTCATGGGCATACATTTTAAGCACTTGTTTTTAAGGATTCAAGTGTTGAAATAAATGTTAATTGCCACATCAATGATAGTGGTGAATTTAAAAATGATAAGTGTGATGTCATACTCATTGTGTCTGTGCTAACTTCTATATATACTTCACCAAATTGATTTTCTTCATATCATTTATAATATATTTGGATTTGGTTTATTTCTTCTCTATTGTCAATTTAACAGAGATATTATGGATTCTTCATGGCGTGTCATGCTACCCAAATGTTTTTGGGGGAAAAGAAGGGACGATGCATATAACAGACAAAAGTTGGGTATGATTTTTATAATTCCTTATGTGTAGGTTGAGGATGCTATAAGAATAATTGTGGGTAGGGAATGGCTTTAGAACAATCCTCGTGCTCTATATTATGAGGTAGCTTCAACTTTTTTATCCAATTGCATGGAATTTTTTCTTGATAAATATTTGGTGAAGATGCCAGCAATATGTTATTTGCAGCCAAAATTTACTCTATTTCTTCGTTGGAGTTGGCACTGGAGCATTAAAATTTTGAAAGTGGGCTAGCGCCTATTGGTGGAATCTTTAGGAAAGTGGAATTACATGCTTCTATAGCACAGGATCTTTCCCTACTTAATATGAGTGGGGTCTACTATGTGATACGAAAACTGAATCATTAAAGAGTTTGGAGTTTTGGAGGAAGGTTTTGGATGATTCACTTTTTTTGTTTGTTGTTAGTTTGTTAAATTCAATTCATGTTCTACTCAAACACCTAATTGATGGCCTCAACTAATGTTACAAAAAAACTAGTAATGAATTGTGTGATGTGTCACGTGTCTATATTTTACTATACAACATAATTGTTCTAATATGTACTTGTGACTAGTTTTTTGTCAAAGTTAGTGGCCTTTTTCCTTTTGGTCATGCTGGTTATGTACTAACTACTATGTACTTCAATCTTTGCAATAGCCACTTAAATTAATTTTCATGGCTCCATTCTTGTAAATCCATTTTGCTTTGATCAATATAAAAAATGTGGCTTTTAAACTAATAGTAATTATCAACATATAGTTTTGATCATAAGTGAACGAAATTTATTGTGACTTATAAGTGGACATTGATAATACTTAAGGTAAAATAAGACATTTAATTCTCTCTTTTCAATGTGTTGAATTACTATAACTTTAAGTTATTCTATTAAAATTCTCAATCTTTTTAAAGAAAGTTTGGTTGCGGTACTATGGGCGGCAGTGTAGATTAATCCCATATGAATAGCCAGAATGATTTATTGGATAGCTTTATATTGAAAACTACACGATGTACTGTAGAATCATATATGATGATGTCAATAATCTAGTGATTTAGTGAAACAAGATTTGTAATGATTTCATATCGTTTGAGTGGCACTGGTGATTTTGACAATTGACACCTTGTCAGCTTGATGTATAGTTTGCATGTAGCCAGGTTGTCAAATTCCAGACGTCTATCAAATTAAACATAAATAAATTGTAAATGTTAGGCTTAAGTTACACAAACTAATTAAGTTAGATTTTTGGTTTGTGCGAATCACAATTATGACTATACCCAACCTCACACATGACACGTATGAGGCGTACATAGGGACCAGGTTGGTAGAGGCACTATTGGAGGCACTTTTTTCCCATAAATAAGGATAGTGAGCACAATTGAAATCATTCGTTGAATTTTCATAAGGGTTTTCATTTTGTAGGGTTAATAACTTAATAAGGATTTAGGAAGAAGATGATGCAGTATTATTGGGGATGCTTTAAATTCTCATGTCTCTAGTTATGTAGTTACAAAGTAAAAGAACAATTTCCTTCAAGTTCAAAATGGGTTGAATTGGAAAGAAGATGATTTCGTTCACCTGACTTCTCAGATAGGTTTTGAACCAGGATGAGGAGCTCTGATGGAGATAAGTGATATCCTAGTGCATGGAAGCTGAAAGTAGAAGATGGGAGCAGTTTTACTACCCCTCCTCATCTGTATGATTCTGATTCTCAAAGGGGATAAGTACATTTTGTATCTTCACAACTCTCATTTCCCTAGCATGGTTGGCCAGGAAAGCCCCTTGCATTTATTTTTATAGCTCATCTTCTGCATGGGAGAAATTTTACAACCCCTCATCTTCTACATGAGTCTGGTTCTGAAAGGGGCTAAGTACATTTTGTATCTTCACAGCTCCCATTTCCCTAGTTTGATTGGCCCCCCTTTCCCCATGCATTTATTTTCAGAGCCCATGGCTGACCCAACAAGTCCCATGTGTTTATTTTTAGAGCACATTGTTGACCCAGAAAGTCCCATTTATTTTGAGAGAAACATGTATTACATTTATGTTTTCACCAGTAGTCCAACAAAAGCTTGGTGTTTGTGCTTACATTTGTATTTGTACTATGTAATAATGTGACATTGTAATTCAATTGTAATAAAATAAATGGTTGTGCTATTAATGTGACATTGTAATTCATTTTATTAAGTCATTTTCAAGTTAGGTTCTATTAATGGTTGTGCTATTAATGTGACATTATAATTCATTTTATTAAGGCCTTTACAACGTTAAGTTACCGGCCCCTTGGCCTTGATGTCAATCCTAGTGCATTAAAGTTTAAAGAAATTTTAAAACAAATGTTTATTATTTATATCATAAATTACTTAACCATTCGATGAACATTTGATGTATGGTTGTATTTGCATTTTGGAATGAAATGCACATAATGCGAGGCTTGCAAACTTAAACCTATAGAATCACCCTATAACCATTAGATTAACAAAGATCAATGATTTAGAATTTGCTGTCAATGCAGAAGTAAATCATAAATGACTTGTTTTAAATGCTATCATCCATGTACTAATTGTGTACTATGTAGTCTGAAAGTAACACGTAGATGTTTCGGTTTTATTCACTTTAATATTGAAAAAAAATAAAAATTCTATTGCTAAGTGATTTTATTTTGAAGTTAGAGGGCCAACACATAGGGATATTTTAGTCTTCAGTTTGCTCATTGCAGTGCACCACCCTCTTTTGGGTTCCATAGTTCCACTTCCAACAAAGCCATTCTAGTAACCTAGTTTCAACTTCAAGAATCAAAATTTGAGTAAGTTAAAGAATTCTTGTAGCTATGTTTCATCATTTGACATTTCTTAAAATCTTATTTTGTCAAACTTTGAAGTTTAGGTTTAGGGTTAAGAGGCTTAAGAATTAAGAAAAATTAAGGACTAATAGGGAATTCAAAGATTTCACATTGTTGATTGTATCAGCATGTCTACCACCAGTACCACTAGAGAAATGTCGGATAAAAAAATACATTATGCAAAATTGCTTAAAACCCTAGGTTTCACTGATGAATACCATTATATTTATGATCCTGAGACCTATGGTACATGTACCTTAGAACTTATATTTTCATCTCAGAATAAGGCTACAAAGCAAATGCAAGTTAATAGTATTAGTGTACTATGGGTAAGTAGATTAGGGTGCATGATGTTACATGAGGTTTTTCCTTGCCCAGAATTTATCATGGTCTGTGCCCTAAATTATGATGATAACGAAAGAGAAATTGTTAATAAAGATAGCAAAGAAGAATTATTATCCATTAATGCAGAAGAACTTGGAAAAGTGTTGGCCTTAGGGTTTACAACCAAATAATTTGGAAATATCCACATTGACTTAGAAAATTTTGCTAGTGACTATGAAGCAGTGGATGAAATGGAGAACAAATATTTCTTAAATAGAATAGTTTAGGATAGAAACAAATTGAAAGGTTATCATAAGCCTCCTTATGATTTGGATATTTTTAAACCATAGGTTCAAGATACTAATTCCATGCTAGAACTTTTCCTTGGACTAGATAGTAATTTGGAAGTGGGTGCAAGCCTCTTTGAAATGGTATATAATATACATTATGGTGTTCCACATGTCAAATATAATTTTATTGGGCACATTGTACAATCCATGCATAAAAAAATGTTAATGATTAAAGTAGGTTCCATTAAGACATTTAGGTTCATAACCTACTTTTCCTATCTTTTTCTATTAAAATTTAGAGCAATGTTTTAGACCAACAAGCTTCAGATTCAACCCTATAGTAATGCTGAGGAAAATAAAATGGCTCCAATAAATGAATGGACCACTATGATAAGGATGCATGATTCTCAAAGGAACTACAATCATTTTGTAGACTACTTTTTGGCTCCATTGCACCAAGCAATTATAAATACTCCAATGCCTAGATCACCTATGTCATGTAGAAATTGCATTCAACTAGGAAAAAAAATACAATTGGCTGATCTATACTTAATGGAAGAATATATTGTGCTAAGATTTTATGGATTGGAAGTACAACCATACAAACTTCCAATACATGTGATAGAAAGGGTTTTTTCTTTGGAATATGTAAGGAATATGTAGAGTACTAATGAACTACACTTTACCGGTCAACAAAAGAAGACCTTATTTCCTTCTTTACCTTTTTCATTTGGAGGGATCACATTTAAGAGAAAAGAATTTAGTGTGGCACATAATATTTTGATTTTTATTTGATTTTGATGTTATCTATCACTGGCAGTATGATCCATGTGACACCATTAAATCAACGATTGTTCTCAATAAGAATGTTGCAAGTAGAATTCAACATCACAGTAAACCCTTGCCTAAAAACTTGAGAAACAAGGATTCTTGGGATGAGCTAAAAATAGCAATGGAGAAAAGTACTACTGAGAATGGTATTTATTTTGAACAATTGTTAGTAGAAATTATGACATTGAATCGAAAGACAATTAGGATGTACAACA
>VDFB02390632.1:29776-39985 GCA_007258455.2 Sequoia sempervirens | reverse complement strand
CCAAGAGTCTTGTAGATCTTGTTAAATCCTTTGCCTGGTATATTGATTCAGGTGCATCTCGACATTTCACTCATCGTCAAGATCGGTTCATTGAGTACATGCCATTCAAAGATTTTGTTATCTTTGCAGGAGGTGAAGAGTATATTGTTGTCGGCAAGGGCAACGTGCATATTCATTCTGGAGGGAGAAATTCAATATTTCTTGATGTATACTTTGTATCTGGCATGGAGCTAAATTTACTTTCAGTTAGTTAGATCATGACCCACTCTCAGGTAGATATTATTTTCAACATGCATACATGCAACATTGTTGATAGAGATATTTGCACTACAATTGTTCAAGAACTTGAGGATCATGGTCTGTATAGACTTGTTGATTCTAGTGATTCTCAAGAGCACGCTATGGCAGCCAAGAGCACTTCCATCAACAACCTCTGGCATCAACGTTATGGGCATCTGAATATGCATTATCTCTCTTTTAGCTATCTAGAGATAATCTGGCTGGTGGTTTCCCTACAATTCAGACTTAGAATCATGGAGTATGCAAAGCTTGTCAGCCTGGAAAGCAACATCGAACTCCATTCTCAGATGGTGATTCATGGAGAGCTTCCAACGTATTACAATTGGTTCACGCTGATATATGTGGGCCAATGAACACTCCTTCAGTTATTGGTTGTAGGTATTTTCTATTATTTGTTGATAATTTTAGTAGAAGAATGTGGGTGTATTTTCTTAAAAACAAATCAGAGGCGTTCGGTATATTTTAGTAGTTTAAGGCCTTAGTTGAGAAAGAGTCAGGCTCTCAAATAGTCCCTCTTAGGTCTGATAATGGGGGGGAGTTTTGTTTTTCTGACTTCTCCAGTTTCTGTGCTACACATGGCATTAAGCGCCAACTTACCACACCCTACAACACTCAGCAGAATGGTGTCATTGAGCATAGGAATCATAGCAGCATAAATCGTTTGGGGAAAAAATCGGCAAACCAAAAAATTAGGATTTTTTGAAAAATCGTGAAAAAATCGGGAAAAAATCGGATTTGAAAAAAAAATATTAAAAAATGTAGAAAAATAGACAAAACCTACTTTTTTATAAACTTAAGGTCATTTCCATAGCATAGAGATATAGAGAGCAAATAAAATAGAGATTTTAACCCGTGGATTGTAGAAAATAGATTTTTTTGTTTATATTCATATTGTTGATTACATTGCATCAATGCATTGCACAAAATATACTTCATATATAACAATTAGAGGCCATTAAATAAATATTTAATACCGTTTCTAATGTTGCTAGATAAATATTTGATAATGGGTTTAGCTATGTTAACATTAGAGGCTATTAGAAACCAGACTTTTATCGACTCAACTTAACACTATCTCATATCAATATTTTTACATAAACTATGCAAATGAATTCAGTAATAAAAATAAAAATATATATATAAATACAATACTTCTGATGTTTCCCAGATTTACGCATATGCCCCACAATATGATAGATAAGAATATGTAAAAGCAATGAATATATAAAAGAAATGAATTGAAAAGACCCTGGTCGACTTCGCGTGAATTTTTTGCAGACAATCGGGTGCTCAAAACTCCACCAATCTCCTTTACACATAAACTTCCTTCTTTGTCGTGAAGAACTCGAGGCGGCTTCAATTTTGAAAAAAGCTTGGCGCGAACCTATTAATAACAAAAAAACACATTTTCTGGGGTGGGTTTTAGGGTTTTGATTTTCCGCATTTTTTTTTTTTTGACATTTTAAATCCACGATTTAAACCACGATTTTCAACGATTTTTATAGATCAGCGAAATCAAAAATCGGGAGCAGTGCAGATTTTTGCGATTTTTTTGCAGATTTATGCTTCTATGATAGGAATCACACCATTATTGAAATGGCTCGTTCTATGCTGAAGCATAGAAATGTCCCTAAGAAATTTTGGGCTGAAGCAGTTTACACTGCAATCTATCTTCTAAACTAGTCTCCTACTTATGTTGTTAAGAAGGTGACTCCTAAAGAAGCCTAGTCTATACGCAAGCCTAAGATCAGCCACCTAAAAGTTTTTGGCTCTACTGCTTGTGTGGATTCCAGATGCCGAGCGCACTGAGTTGGATCCCAAAACCCCGAAACTCATGTTCATTGGTTACAGTGAGAATCATAAGGCATATAGGTTGATTGATGTAGATACAAATCGTCTCATCTTTAGTCGTGATGTTGTGGTTGATGAAAATAGTGGGCCCTTCTATCCATTTTCTCCTTTTGTGAGCCCTGAAGATCAGTCTCTAAAGGCTTCTGATTTGGGTGTTTGTCTTCCCCTAGCTCCACCTAATGGAAGGGATTCTACAGTTGTGCAGGCACCTCAACAGAATGCTCCACCATCCGCTCCTCCTTAAGACAATCTGGATCCTAATCCAGCTGCTTTTGTTCCAGCCACCCCTGGTGATGTTGTTCCTCCTGTTTCAGATATTGGCACTTCTACTCTCCAGCCTAAATGGTATGCTAAAACCATCAGTGATCTCCATGATGATGAATTGATTGAAGGTAGATCTGCTCGGAATAAGAGCAAGCAACAACATACAGTTAATTTTGCTCTTATGGCCAATTTTCACAGCATCTCTGAGCCTCAAACATATTCAGAGGCTAAAGGCATTCTTGAGTGGGAACAGGTTATGGAAGCTGAATATCATAGCCTTTTGAAGAATAACACTTGGGTCCTCTCCGATCTTCCACCTGGGAAGAAGCCCATTGGCTGCAAATGGGTATATAAAGTTAAGTACAAGGTTGATGAAACTCTTGATAAGTAGAAGGCTTGGTTAGTAGCCAAAGGGTTCTCATAGATAGAGGGCATTGATTATGAGGAGACTTTTGCTCCCATAGCCAAAATGAGTACTATTGGGCTTGTCCTCGCTATTGTAGCTTAGTTTGGATGGAAAGTCCATCAAATGGATGTCAAAAGTGCATTCCTCAATGGTGATCTACAGGAAGAAGTCTATATGACGCAACCTCTCGGTTTCAAGGTTGCTGGTAAAGAACACCAGGTCTGCAGACTAGTGAAAGCACTCTATGGCCTTAAACAGGCTCCACGGGCATGGTACATGAAAATTGATAAGTACCTTGTTGATCATGGTTTTCAGAGGACCCCTTCTAATTCTAATTTGTACATCAAATAGTCTGGTGATGATATTCTTTTGCTTGTCTATTTTGATGACCTAATCATTACTGACAGCTCAGAACATTTGATTGAGGAGATCAAACATAATCTTAGTCAATCATTTGACATGACAGATTTTGGACTTCTTCATTATTGTCTAGGTGTTGAGGTTTGGCAGACAGTTGGTAGCATCTTTATCTCTCAATCCAAGTATGCTAGAAGTCTGCTTGATAAGTTCAGAATGCATTCTTGTAAACCTGCATCTACACCTATGGAGAAAGGGCTAAAACTATTAGCAAAATCAGATTCACCTGTGCAAAATGAATCAACATTCAGGCAACTAGTAGGCAGCCTCATTTATCTCACTGCTACTAGACCTGATCTTAGTTTTGTTGTGAGCTACATCTCTCGCTTCATGACAACCCCTAAAGTTGAACATTGGGTTGCAACGAAGCGTGTGCTGAGATATGTGAAAGGCACTTCCGACTTTGGCATTCTGTAAGGTAGGTGCAAAGATCCTAAGCTGATTGGCTTTACAGACTCAAATTGGGCAAGTTTTGTTGATGACATGAAGTCTACTTTTGGGTATGTTTTCAGTTTGGGTATAGATGCAGTTACTTGGACCAACAAGAAGCAGCAGGCAGTGGCTCTTTCCTCGACTGAAGTTGAATATCGGGGAACTATTAAAGCAGCTTGTGAGGCAGTTTGGCTTTGAAGAATGCTTTCTGACATGCGAATGTCTCAAGCAGGGCCTTCACCCTTGTGCTGTGACAATCAAGGGGTGTTGAAACTTGCCAAAAATCTAGTCTTCCATGAAAGGACCAAGCATGTTGAACTTCATTGTCATTTCATCCGCCAACTTGGCGAAGATGGATCAGTTGTGTTGCAGTATGTTCCAACTGAGGATCAAATTGCAGATATTCTCACCAAGTCTCTGAGCTTGGATATGTAGTTGATAGTTTGACCATTAAGGGAGGGTATTAAATTAAATATTTAGATAATTTATTAATGGTCAATATTGTAATATATTAGATTAGATTTGATTAATTTGTTAGCTTCAGTTTATTTTTAGCAACTTCGTTTTTTAGAAACATTGTATTGTAAAATCTCTATAAAGAGACTTCATCTCTTTCATTTTTTAGTATATATATATGAAGATTTTACCATTATAGCTCCAACCAGTTTGCCATTTTCATCTCGAATTAAACTCCCGACACTCAAGGCCCCTACGTTCCCTTGTGACGCCCCATCAAAGTTGAGATCCAAGTGTCTTGTAGGTGGTGGATACCACTTTCTTTATCTTTGCTCTTTTTCCCTTCTAAAGGCTCCTCCCTTAGCCAGCTCCATGAACGATTAATTATATATATATATATATATATATAACACCATTAGTATAATAATAAAGTAATTCTACATATATCCTATGCCTTGAGTTTTTGAATAATTAGAAGATGAGGAGATATCTGCAAAAGCTTCATCTTATTCCATTCCTTCTTTATGCGCCATGTTTGAAGCCATTGAGGCAATTGTTGTGGTGTTAAACCGTTTTGTGGAGGGGTCCTTCTCACATGGCTGTCTTAGTTTCCTTGGTTAAGGTTTTGTGTAACATAGATCCATTTTGGCATACAATAGAGCAACTCTTCTATCCCAAATCATTCACATTTCTCTAACTTTTTGGTGCTTCTTGCATTTGCCATTGGATTATGACAAACATCTCTATTCCTTCATATGTTGTTTTGTTCACGATGTTGTTTCTTGCCATTCAATGTTGTGATTTGTGTAAGCGGTGTCTAGGCTCTTCATTCATAGTGCTGATTAGCACCCTTGTATCAACAATTAGGTAATATCAACCTCATAAAATGCAGTTGCAATTTTTTGTGTTGGTTTGTTATCCAGCTGCCTTCTACAATAGCTTTATTTCCTATGACATTTTTCACTCAAATTTTATGTAAACCTAGCTACTTCATCAACTCTCTTGTTCAGAATTCAAATTTTGCATTATATCCACTTATTCCATGTGCTACTGTTCCAACTTCTCTTGGGTACTCATTGTGGCTGCTTTGTCTACATATTGCTAAATGAAGACATAATGAATGACTAAGGTGGCACCATCACGAGATTTTCAGCTCAATCCCTTTAGGTATATTCATTCCTTTAGAAACAAACCCACTTCTTAATTCCATCTTGTTTGACATGTTTAAGTCAAATGCTATTAGAATTTCCATGTTTGATGCTTCTTTTAACATGATTGAGTCTTGGCTGACTGGATCCTGAGACTTAATGCTTTTAATTTTCATTTAGAAATTTATATTATCAGCTTTGTTGCGCTACACACATTGCTTATGTCCATGGTACTCCTTTGCTTGGCCTCCTCCATGTCTATTGCCTCCTTTGCCAAGATCTCAATCATCATGGGCTCTAATTGGAGCCTTGTAGGCCTATGCGACATCCTTCCTATGGTCAAGTACTCACCCGCTAGCTGAATATTATCATCTCTTTTCCTCTCTCCCTTTTCTATCATCTTCTTCTTTGTCTCATTTTATTGAAATCATCATCCTTCTTGCATCAGACACACAACTCGTGTTGTGCTTGCCTTCTTTGTTTAGATCTCTCTCCACTTGCCTTGACTCCTATCACATCATCTTACCTAGCCTCACCATGTTGCTTTATTTGCTTTACTTATCCCTTTTTCTTACTACTAATTGTTGGTGCCATCCTAGGACCTTTCCCTTTCAAGCTTTTCAATCCTATTTTGTGCTTGTAAATGCCATAATTGAAAACTTGGACTTGGCAATAACTTGGTTGACCCAAAATTTTCAATCACTTGAGACTTGGCAAAAACTTTGTAAATTTTCTGAACATCAAAAAAACACATAAATTTGTAAAACATTTATTCAAAAACATGCATACTACTGAATTTAGGGAACATATTACTAATTTCGGTCATATATAAATCAAAATTAGTGTTTAATACACATTACAGACCAAAAATGAAGTTCTATACATATCAACTTCAATGCAAATGATAGTTTCAAATTACTTTCAATGTTCATAATCTACAAATTTCTTTTGTGACTAAAGCTCAAAAAAGGCTGCCAGCGTGTAGGTGTCATCAAACTGGATGGTTCTGCTGTAGCTTCATGTTGATGAACAATATTATCCCCAACAAGAACATGTTGTGAATGTGATGAACCCCGTATTGATGGCTTGCCTTCCTCCTCCTCATATGCTGCCACTTCTGCTTGCCATCCCTTTGCCTCCCTCTCCAAATCAGCCAAATCATCCTTAGTTATCAACGGTTCCACAACGTCAACAACTCAATTGGAATATGGATTGATTTTATTGAGGTCAAGTGCCTCATGTGTATTGCCCCTTTACCTTCTTTGCACACAACCAAAGACTGTAATGCACAAAGACGTCATTCAAGTGCTTTTAAGTCAATTTGTTGCGTTTTTTTGTGTGAATGACTTCCACTTGGATTGTGTTCACAACCAGAAGTGCTATAGGGCTAGTACAAAATGTGGATTGCAAGAGTTTGAATATTAGGTGTTGTTGCACCAAAATCTTCCTGCCACAAATCTTCAAGGACAACATGTATAACTTTGTAAGGGTTTTAGTATACTTGAAAGTTAAAGTAAACAATGAACTAAAGTTAAACATATATGTTATTTTACCTGGCTGCAGATTGGCTCTCCTATGAATGGATAAGGTGAAGAAAACGATCTCCCCTTTACCCCTGTTATAAACTTGTAACTCATCATGTGTGATTTCTCAAAGATTTTCATCAAGGATCAACCTCTTCATACACATGTTAGACCAACCATAATTTTCTCATCTGTTTTGAATGAATTGTAGAAGAAAAACTTAGGGTTCAATTAATAGGCAGCAACATAAATGTGTTGGTGGAGTTGTTTCTTCCACCAATAAATAAAGCGTTTGATGGGTTCATATTTGTTTCTATTGGACCCATTCAAATGCTGAATTGCCTCTTTGGCCTTGCCCATGGCCTCTTATAGATACCCCATGGGATTTTTAATCCCCATTCACCAACCATAGAACCCTAACCAATGATTTTGACACCTAAAACAAGAGTGTATAATAATAAAATCAGAAAAATTAAACTAAATCATAAATTAAAAAAATTAAATTAAAATCAACAAATTAAAAAATTATAAATTTACAAAATCAGCAAATTGTAAATTATACAATTAAATTTTATATTTACTAAAATTTGCATCATAATACATTAGAAATTTTTTGTCGCTACATATCAAGTTTGCAGTTGCTATGCAATAATTTCTAGTTACTACATAACATTATTTTGATGCTGCACAATAGTCCTCAGTTGCTGTGTAACAGGTTTTATTTTACTATGTAACTTTCTCAGTTGCTATGTAACAATTTTTTATGTTCTTGCGTAACTATCCTTAATTACTGCTCAATAGTTTTCAGTTGCCATGCAACAAGTCAGTTTCAAATGATGCTGAAGTCCTTGATTTGTAGAAACTGTTCTAAGGGATTTCGATGATGCTGATTTTTGGTTGAAACTATAACTTCAAAGCACCTATGTTCAAGGGTTGATGTTTAGATTGCTGTTAATATTTTTTATTTTTATATACAATGGAGTGGACCCCCGGTCTACAATTAACATATGAAAAAAAAGCATTCTTTTTGATAAAAAATTTACCTTGAGGATCTCTTCCACATTCTTGGCAAATGTATCACAAAATATGGTCTTCATGACCCTCTTGGCTTCAGCTTCCTTGCAATAAGGATGCTACAACCATCTTTCACACATAAATATGCGCTTCATGTTGGGCAATGTAACCATGATATTTTCAAGCGATGAAAATTGTTGCAAAATGAGTGACTCCTAAATAGATGAGCTCTTTGCAATCAGTGTGCTCTCTCATGAGATTTAGCACCTATGTGTGGTTGTAGATGTATTTTGTAACATTTCTCAGATTTTCAACCACGTTTTTCACCTAACTAAGTTCCCTGATATACTCGAGGAGAAGGTTAATGTAGTGGGAAACACAAGGGCTCCAAAACAAAGTAGGTTGTCTCCCCTCAAGAATTTCACTTTCTAACACATATATAGTTGCATTGTCTATCAGTACTTGGGCAACATTCTCCATCTCATCTAACAAGTTGCACAAGGTCTCAACATTTTTTACTTCAATTGAGGCATCAATCAACTTCAAGAACTCTAACTATCTTCTTGAAGCCGTGTGGAAGTTGAATAAGATTAATTGTTGTCATCTGTCCATTCATCAGATAAAATGTTGTAGCCCTCCTTTTTCCAAATGCTTTTTGTTAATCTAGTAGTAGGTTTGTGTTATTGATCACATTGTGCAATAATAGCCAGCTCAACTCATACTGGCTCGATGCCTTGAACCCTTTACTGGCCATGGTCCATGCAATTACCAATTGCTCGTAATAAGGATTTGTTGCTACATTAAATGGAATGTTGTAACCAAAAAATGGCACATGTCATCTTAACCTCATATTGCAATTCCCTATTCCATGTAGTACATTCCAAGGTTGTGCACTAGGAGAGCTAAGGAGCAAAAGAACCAGAATTACGGCTGCCCATGCTACTTAATCCCTATATCCATGGCCCAATGGAAGAAGTGGAGGTCTCTATATCTACCTCTAACCTTGTAGAACTATTGCTTGCCAATGGTTCTGCCAGCTTCATTTTCTCAACTTTTTTCGGATCATAAGATGCAAGCTAGGCTTTTCCCTCAATCTCAACCTCTTGAATTGTGCACATGGCTCTATATCTCAGTTATCGATCTATGCAAGGCGATATGTGAGGTGATTTATGCTTCCTCTCATATTCATCTTACAACAAAATGTTTCCAAGTAGGGTTCCTAAGCTTGTTGTCATCTCACCTACTTGCAAATGCCATTTTATTTTTAGAAAAAATGGAAATTAACCCAAACAAGAAAAAGCCCTAGCAGCAGTAGATGCCTTGAAAAATTAAACAAAAAAAAACACCCAAAAGTAAATAAAAAATAAAACAAAACACAAAACACAAAACCCTAGCATCTTTCTAAAAATGCCTTGAAAATAAAACAATAAACAAAAACAAAACAAATTGTTGAAAATGCCACTACTAGGAGCCGAATAAGAGCTGAAATGAGCACTCAAACACTTGCAAATTCTTCTACCACCATTGCTATTATGCAAGTGCAGCTGTGTTTTTAACTCAAAATTGCTTTGTTGAGTAAATGGTGAGTGACATGCGGGTTTTTTGTAGTAACTTGGGGCTGAGTTATTTTGTGAGTAACTTACGAGTTGTTTAAACTTGTGAATACTGGTGAATTTTGCAAGTTATTCTTTAGTTTTTCATCAATGGGAAATACAAAAGGGCGGGTCTACATATGGTCAACCTAATTACTAAAACACTCTTCGCATTGGATGCATCTTTGCTCATCCATCTTTGAAAACAAAATAAGGTTGGGTCATATACTGTATCTCTCTTATTTGCTCCATCTCAATGTTCACTAGGTAGCTTGATCTCCTATTTGACTTGTCTATTAGTAGGAAAGAACCATTTATGATTTGTCTCATATATCCAAGACATTAGTGTTGTAGTTGGTTCAAAACCTCATCCACCTTGGGTTTGTCCCTAGACAAGTTATGATATAAGCAACATAGCACATTTTGCTCCTAGTTGAACTTGGTGGTGTTGGCCATAAGAGCAAAGTTTACTGTGTTCTTTTTGCGCCTCTAGACAATCTTCCCTCAATAAGCTCATTATCATGAACATCACCAATGAACTTCGCCCACCACTTAGGGTGAGGAGGAGATGCAACTTCTTCCAAATCAGGATGATCATCATGACTCAGGCTGCCTGGAATAATACCATCTGGATGCTGATCCAGGTTATCCTGAGGAAAATCTGCTGGTATAGGATCTTGCCTAGGAGATTCCACAATGTTAGAACCATCAGAATCCCTCCCTTCAAGTGGAGCTACTGAAAGCTTAGCTCCCAAATCCTTAGTCTTCAGAGGCTGATCCTCAAGACTCTTGATAGGAGAAGAGAG
>VDFB02390632.1:0-29756 GCA_007258455.2 Sequoia sempervirens | reverse complement strand
TTTTGCCACCACCAAAGATGACAATCTTTTTTTAGCCATATACTCTATGAACCAATCTCTCATGTTTTTAAAATTTTGAGAGACTCCAGAATCAATGTACCATGTAGATGATTTGACATGATTTGTTGGTTGTTTGGCCATCAATGCATAAGAGGCAGACTCTTGTTTAGACTGCATAGATGCCATCCCTCCTATTTTCCAAAAGCACGAAAAAATGAGGTGAAAGTCTGTGATCAGCTTTTCAGTACCTAAACCGCTCCTAAAAGCAAGATTTTTTCAAAAATAAAAACCTTTAAAAACTTAGAAAAAGCAAGATTTTTTCAAAAAAAACCTTCAAAGACTTTGATGATCGGCAAAAAATTTTATAGAATTTTTTTTCAAGAAACTCTTCAAATATTCAGAAAGTCTCTCGCACAATTTCAGCAAAGAGCAAATTATTTTTTTAGTAAAATTTTTCAAAAAACTCTGAAAAATACAGCAATTTTCAAAAGCAGAAATCACGAATTGCATCAATCACTGGAAACCCTAGTCGCAGCTTGAGATGCATCCAAAACCCTAGATGAGCACCACGAACTCATGGAATTCCGCCACAAAATGTAGAACGCCCATGAAAAAATGAGGTCGCAAAAATGAGAAGAAATTCCCTGGTCACACAATTCTTAGAAAGACACCCAGAAAGATTCCCGTCGCGGAAACAAAAGGCCATGAAAAAAATTGTGCGCTGTTACAAGAACACCAAATGTGCAGTTTTGAAAATGACACTCTGGAGAAAAAACGTGCGTGCACAGACATGATTCTTCCTTTAAAAAATCAGGCTCTATTTCATTAGAAAACCCTTGAATTTTTTTGCAACCTTCACACAAATTTTTTGAGAAAAAATCCCGCCTTCTTCTCCATACAAACACAATTTTTACCTCAAAAAAATGCATCATGATTTTCACATATTAAAAACCTCGAAAAATCTTCTCCAAATAAAACCTTAACAATTTTTAGGTAATCAAACCCCTCAATTTTTATTTAAAAAAAAATTGGATAAAAAAACTTATGAAAATTTCCCAAAAATCTTCAAGTAATCAGCCATGAATTTTTATTGCTCAAAAAATTCACCAAAAATGAGCCTATGCTCTGATACCATGAAATGATAATTGATATTTGATATTCATTATTAACAAGGAGAGAAATACTCCTTTAAGTAATAAAGTACAAGACGATGTTTCTAAAAAAAAAAATTGTGAACTAAAGAAACAAACTGAAAGTTGCTAAAAACTAACTGAAGTAAACTAACAACTAAGATGACCATTAAATATTACAAAATACTTTAATAGGTGGCATTTCTCTCATTATAGTTAACATGATCCAAGATGATAGAATAAATATTTTTTTGTTTTATCACAAATAATATAAGGGGAGAAGATGTTGATGGTAACTCTTCAAAATTGGTAGCTGATGTGAGTCGCCCATAGTAGTTGGTTTTATTTTGCATTCATTCCCTCTCATTTTAAGATTTATTGTGCTACTTTGGTATGCTATCTTTCTCCACCTTATTCACTGTAGTGTTTGTTCACACAATCTTTCTTGTCATTGGAATGCCTAAGATATAGTGGACATCCTCTAGTGTGATGATCCACTCATAATTATTGTCCTAGCCTCCTAGAATTTGAGTGTGTTTGCATTAAAGATCCAATGACCAATGACCTCATCTATAATACTGCTAAGAGGCATAGTACATGACAATCTAATAAATTTTATCTTGTCTAACGCTCCTTAGTGTTGGTGTTTATAGCGGCGGGAGATATTTTTTCTCTCAAACTTAAAATAATAAATGATTACCAAGGCAGGTCGGCCTTGTTACAAATTATATTTTATATTTTATATTTTCTTCAAAGAGGCCGACCTAGATGAAAAGTCGCCTAGTTTTGTATGTATACAAGGTGGTGGTTATTCATTTACACATCAATTCATTTCTCATTTCATTCGCATTTTCTCAAGGAGTTCGCACTTAGCAGCAAATCGCCATCTTTAGCAGCAGATCAGATTTCAAGGATAATTATATTCAGCTTGTATCAAGGAGAGATTTATCTATTTATTGTATCAAACTCGCCCTTGAGAAGGGTCTGATTTGTAAGCAGATTTCTGCTCTTATTCTTTCTATATATAAGAGATATATTTTGCTGGGTTTTTCTCCCTCGAGGAGGGTTTTCCTAGGGTAATTTGCTGTGTTCTTTGTTTAGTGTGTTGTATTTCTGCTTATTTACATTTCTGGTCTAAAACTAACATGGTATCAGAGCGGGTTTAAACAAGATCGGATCAGATTTGTTTAAGCAGCCAAGTCGTCTCCTTATCTAGGGCAGTCTATCTAAATATTGAAGATGGTGAACGGAGTCAAGGTTGAAGATAGGCTTGATGGTGCATCAAATTTCACCTCTTGGAAATTCAGAGTTCGTATTGCCTTAGAAGAAAATGATCTTCTAGATTTCGTGGAAAATGATGTGCTCGAGCCATCTGATGATGCTAAGAAAATTCAATGGAAGAAGAATGGCACAAAGGCTAGGAAGATCTTGATAGACTCCGTGAAGGATCATCTAATGCCGATTATCTCCAAGATGAAGACAGCCAAAGATATGTTTGAGGCTCTACAAGGATTGTATGAGATCAACAATACCAGCAGAGCCCTTGCCTTGAGACAACAACTCCATCATATAAAAATGGCTAAAGAAGATTTAGTCATCTCCTTCTTCATGAAGATTGTTGAGTTGAGAGATCAGCTATGCGCCATTGGAGATATAGTTGAAGATAGAGACCTGGTTATGTTGGCACTGAATGGTCTTCCTCAATCTTGGGAGCCCTTCATCCAAAGCATTTGTGGGAGATCTAAGTTTCCCAAGTTTGATCGTCTTCGAGCTGATTGCATTCAAGAGGAATCCAGATTGGCAGCAAGAGGAAATGAGCGAAGCTCTCATAATGAAGAAAATCATGTCCTTGCTGCTCAAGCTTCCAAAAGGAAAGGAAGAGAAGGGAGAAAAGGCAATTTCAAGAGGAATAGAGACAAAAATTCAGAGTTTGTTCCAAAACCAAAGAAGAAGAAGGATCTCTCTCACATTCAATGTTTCAGGTGTGACAAGTATGGTCACTATGCTCGAGATTGCATATCAAAACCAAAGCAACATGCTTCTACTGCAGATGTTGATAATGTGTCACCTCAAAAGGAATCTAGAGACGACTCAGGGGGATTTTCTATTCATCTCTGCTCTTTCAAGCAATGTTGCAACTGACAGTGACACTTGGTTGATTGATAGTGGTGCTTCACAACACATTACAGGATATTGGGAGCATCTTTCGAACTTGGTAGAAAGAGAAACCAACTTGCAAATGATAATCGGAGATGATGCTTGTTATTCCATAAAAGGAGTTGGGACCACCTCTCTCCATCTAGATTCTGGCATCCCTCTTCATTTGAGTGATGTTTTGTTTGTACTAGGAATCAAAAGAAATCTTGTCTCCATTTCAGCATTGGAGGACAAGGGGTACCAGGTTGCTTTTTCTGAAGGGAAAGTTCCTGTTTGGCCTAAGAACTCTAGTATCAAATCAGCTCGTGTGATTGGTGTTCGTCAAGAGAGCTTATACAGACTTTCTATTCGTCCAGTTCAGGCATTATTGCACGACTCTATCAATTCGAGTGAGCTATGGCATAGGAGACTTGCTCACTTACACTTCAGAGTTCTTCCATCCATGGAGAAGGTGGTTACTGGGCTACCAAAGCTCAGTCTGGAGCACAATGGCATTTGCAGAGGATGTGCACTTGGTAAGAACATCAAGAGTCCCTTTCATAGTAGTGACAGTAGATCAAAGCGAATTTTAGATCTTGTTCATTCTGATTTATGTGGACCAATGTCTATGGCATCTTTGAGTGGATTTTGGTATTATGTGATTTTCATTGATGA
This sequence comes from Sequoia sempervirens, assembly GCA_007258455.2. Lineage (NCBI taxonomy): Eukaryota > Viridiplantae > Streptophyta > Pinopsida > Cupressales > Cupressaceae > Sequoia > Sequoia sempervirens. Next base: position 25,815 of record VDFB02390632.1, on the reverse strand, counting down.
TTATTCTTGAAAGACTTGGATTTACTTCTTGAAATCTAAGGAATCTGAAGAAGTACTAGATAGATTCAAAGAATTCAAGGCTCAAGTTGAAAAAATGTTCGGGAAAAGGATTAAAGTTCTGAGATCAGACAATGGAGAAGAATACACTTCTGGAGGTTTCCGTAATTTCTGCATTGAGGTAGGGATTAAGAGGGAGTTATGTGTTCCATACAACCCTCAACAAAATGGAGTTGTCGAAAGAAAGAACAAATCCATAGTTGAGGCAGCCAAGGCTCTGATTCATGATCAATATTTACAGACTTTCCTTTGGGCAGAAGCTTCCAGAACCACCTTGTATGTTTAGAACCGAAGACCTCATCGAATATTGGGAAACATGACTCCTAAAGAGGCCTTCATAGGGGTGAAACCTGAGGTTAGTCATTTAAGAATTTTTGGTTGTCCTGTTTATATTCATGTGCTTAAGGATAAAAGATCAAAGTTAGAACCTTTAGGCAAGAAAGGAATATTCGTGGGATACAGTGAGTCTTCAAAGGCCTATAGAGTCTACATTCCAGGGCAAAAATAGATTGAGATCAACAGGGATGTCTCCTTCGAAGAGGAAGTAGCCTTCAAAAGATCTAAAGGGTCTTACATGGAGATAGACAGTGAAGAGCAGGAGACTCCTCAGGATATGGACATATCTCCTGATCATACTCCTGAGATTCAGAGGGAGTTCAATGAACCAACCGAGACTATTGATCCAGTTGATCCCATAGAACCAACTGATGGGACGAGAGACATTGCTGTAGGTTGGAAGAGACCTCTACGGGCTCGTCAAACTATGCAAGAGGCATAAAAGTATGCAGCTCCTCGAGGCACCTTTAGGGAAAGCAAGAGACCGCAGAAGTTTCCAGGTTATGTGGCATTGATGAGTCACATCATTGATTCTGAGCCTTCCATTTTTGAAGAAGCATCCAACCAGCAGGTATGGGGAGATGCAATGATAGAAGAATATCAATCTATCATCAAGAATGATGTATGGGATGTTGTTCCGAGGCCTGAAGGGAAATCAATTGTGTCTTCCAAGTGGCTCTACAAAATCAAGCATGCAGCTGATGGTAGCATTGAGAAGCATAAGGCGAGATTTGTGGCAAGAGGATTCTCTCAGAAGGAGGGAATAGATTATGAGGAGACATTTGCTCCTGTTGCTCGATACACGTCTATTAGGACAATTATTGCTATTACATTCGCTTAAGGTTGGAAGTTACATCAAATGGATGTAAAGACTGCATTTCTTAATGGTGTGATTGAAGAAGTGTACATTGAGCAACCAGATGGTTTTGTGATTCATGGGAAGGAGTCTCATGTATGCAGATTGAAGAAGGCTTTGTACGGCCTTAAGCAAGCACCTCGTGCATGGTATGAAAGGATTGATCGATATTTGATGAGCTTGGGATTCTCCAAGAATGATGCAGATTCCAATCTTTACTTCAAGGTAGTTGATGGTGAGGCTTTGATATTGGTTCTTTATGTTGATGATTTATTTCTCGCTGGAGCAGAGTATCTCATTGTCAAATGCAAGAAAGAGTTAGCCTCCGAGTTTTAGATGAAGGATCTTGGTCTTATGCATTACTTCCTGGGACTGGAAGTGTGGCAAAGACCTAATGAGATTATTTTAAGTCAAGGGAAATACACTATAGACATCTTGAAGAGATTTGAGATGATGGATTGCAAGTCTATGTCTACACCTATGGAGACAAATTTGAAGAAGCTGAGTGACTCAACAGCTGGTTCAGATTTGGTAGATCCCACCATGTATAGACAATTGATTGGATCATTGATGTATCTAGTCAATACTAGACCAGACATTTGTTATGCAGTGAGTGCTCTTAGCCAATTCATGTGTGAGCCAAGACAAATACATCTAGTTACAGTAAAGCATATCTTGAGGTACTTGCATGGCATAGTGGGATATGGCTTGAAATATGCTACCTGTGAAGATCTAAAGTTACAAGGCTATTCTGATTTTGATTGGGCCGGGAGTGTAACTGATAGGAAGAGCACCTCTGGATGTTGCTTCAGTTTGGGGTTTGCCATGATTTCTTGGTGTAGCAGCAAGCAGACTTATGTGGCACTTAGCACTGCAGAGGCTAAATATATTGCAGCATGTGTAGCAACTCGAGAAGCAGTGTGGCTTCGAAAGGTCCTTGCAGGATTGTTTGGGCAATCATTGGAGTTGACTGTGATTCATTGTGACAATCAAAGCTGTGTGAAGCTCTCAGTAAATCCAGTGTTTCATAATAGGACAAAGCATGTGGAGATCAAGTATCATTACATCAGAGATATGTTGCTGAGGAAAGCAATTCAACTCAAGTACATTTGTACTGATGATCAAACGGTTGATATTCTCACCAAGCCTCTTTCTAGAGTGAAGTTTGCACATTTCCGGGACAAGCTTGGAGTAGTGGAGAATGTCGCCCTAGCCGAGAGGGAGACTTAGCATCAATGAGCCTTGATATAATGCATATTTCTCTGAGACGGAGAAATATGAGATGAAAGCGCTCGTACATCTCTGAGACAGAGATGTGGTTCTTTCCACACATGGGAGTAGCCATGGTGGACGTCATGTTGAGAGACTCCATGACGACATCACGTTGAGAGACTCTGTGATGAACCCTTTATACTTGTGTTTTTCCACACATGGGAGTAGCCATGGTGGACGTCATGTTGAGAGACTCCATGACGACATCACGTTGAGAGACTCCATGATGGACACTTGTACACATGTTTCTTTCCACACATGGGAGTAGCCATGGTGGATGTCATGTTGAGAGACTCCATGACAACATCACATTGAGAGACTTTGTGATGAACACTTGTACATCGCTAAGACAAAGATGTGGATTTCCACAATTGGGTGTAGCCATTGTGGACGTCATGTCAAGAGACTCCATGACGAGGATTACTAGAAAAATACCTCCCTAGCTAAGAGGGAGTGTAGATGTTTATAGCGGTGGGAGATATTTTTTCTCTCAAATTTAAAATAATAAATGATTACCAAGGCAGGTCGGCCTTGTGACAAATGATATTTTATATTTTATATTTTCTTCAAAGAGGCCGACCTAGATGAAAAGTCACCTAGTTTTGTATACATACAAGGTGGTGATCATTCATTTACACATCAATTCATTTCTCATTTCATTTTCATTTTCTCAAGAAGGAGTTTGCACTTAGCAGCAGATTGCCATCTTTAGCAGCAGATCAGATTTTAAGGATAATTATATTCAGTTTGTATCAAGCAGAGATTTATCTATTTATTGTATCAAACTCGCCCTTGAGAAGGGTCTGATTTGTAAGCAGATTTCTGCTCTTATTCTTTCTATATATAAGAGATATATTTTGTTGGGTTTTTCTCCCTTGAGGAGGGTTTTCCCAGGGTAATTTGCTGTGTTCTTTGTTTAGTGTGTTGTATTTCTGCTTATTTACATTTCTGGTCTAAAATTAACACTTAGCATTTGCTAATGAGAATTGCTTAATTTGTTGAGCACTCATCTAGCCACTTGATGTGCCCTTTGCTCCCCAACTCAACGTCTTTTGAGTTTCAGCCTCTCATTCAATTTGTGTAGCCTATCTAACCTCATCATGAAGCTCCTACTCGGTGGCCTCGTCTCTAGTCACAAGTAATAGTTGAGGGATTGGTTTGCCAGCATTTCATGTAACCCTTTGAGTGGTTGGTGTCACTTAAGTTGTCGTCATCCAGAGAATAATCGCTTGTAGCTCAAGCAATCATCTAATAGTGTCAACCATTGATCAATAACATCCTATCCAACTTTACGTGTCCCCTCAAGATCTTTGTCATATGCTTGCTTATGAGCTTTTGTTCCTTTGGTCTCTATCACCTTACCATTGCCTCTCAAGGCATTACTATACATACGCATTGCTGTCTATTGTTAATCATTACTACTGACATGGGATTGGTCTAAGCAAAATTTCTGATGATATTGATTTGTGTTTTGATGGCATATGCTAATATAGACTAAAAAGTAAATAATACTTTATATCTGAAACATACTTGCCTAATAGCATAGCCTACTCTATCTACCCATGGATTCTATTTGTGAATTTAGATTTCTGTTTCTTCCAATGTGTAATGTCCCCATTTTGGCCATACGCTTTTCATTTGGATTTAGCCTATTTCCGAGAATCCGTAGGCTACTCAGTTGTACAAAATTAGGGTTTCCTCTTTCAGATACTGCTCAGTTGGCGTTCAAAGGATGTTGTGTAGACTTACTATTTATAGCAGTTTGCTATTTTTAGCAAGTCTATCTTTTGGTAGTATCTGTCTAGCAGCAGTTCAACCCTTTGCAGTTCAGTGTTCAGTTTGGCTTTCTGTTGTTTTGATGTGAACTTACTATTTATAGCAGTTGGCTATTTTTAGTAAGTCTAATTTTGGCAGTGGTATCATCAGCAGTTCAGCTCAAGCCATCTTGCTATCCATCAATTTCAGTATTGGCATTGGTTTTGGTTATCTCCATGGACTGAGTTTTTATACTTAGTCAATTTCATGTTTTTCAGTTGTACCCCACGCCTAGGCTTAATAACTTCATGTTGTTTTAAAGAGGGGTCATTAAGGGGTCATGTTGAGCATTTAATGATTTAAATAAATGCTTTATTGTTGCAATTTGGAAATGGATGCCTAAAAGGAAAGTTGAATAATGTTTTATTATTTCAAAAAGTAAATGCTTAAAGGTGGCGTCCCTCTTGGAAGTTGAAATGATTCGACTTCTTGGAATTTGAAGTGTTTCATTTGCCAATTGAAACTTATATATTGCTGTTGTTTGAAGAGCTGATTATCTTTGGGAAAAATATAATGTTATGTTGTTGGTTTGAAATCTAGAATCCGGCTAAGGGATAGCTTAGCAAATTTACTCCACTCTTCAGGCCTGAAACTATGGTTCCCTAGGTGGTGGATTGTGAGTGTGCTTCATCCAAAAGTACATATTGAGCATTATTGTGGAGTTTTGGTGAGATATTTCCAGTTTTCATGTTGCTGGTTTATCATGGCTGAAAGTGATTTTTGTATACAGCTTTTGGATGACATTTAATTTTGTTTTGGGTATTGGTGATTCATGTTTGTTGACTATGGGCGACCCTTCTCATAGAAGATGAGAATTTATTGTGAAGAATTTGATTTTCAAGAGCCAGATCGCCCTTTCAGCCAGGCTGTACCTTCTTGCTTGGCATTGGAATTCGTGCCAAATAAATAGGGATGATTTGATGCAGTTTTATGATCTGATTGGGGGCGCCATCCTCCTAGAAGACCTTTGCACTTCGTTTCAGTCAATTCGGAGGTAAATTCATGAAGTTATGAGCATTTCTTTGATTTCTAGCTCGCTTAGCTTGCTGGTTCACAGTTTCAGTAGGCTGGTTTTTGTTATCAGACCTCATTAAGTTCAGATTTTGGCTTCATTATCAGTCCTTGAGAGTTTTAAACATTGCTATAATCATCTTTCTTATATTTGTATTCATTCTATTGTTGTAACACTCGTAATTTGCAGATTCTTTCAATTGTAAGGTTGAGAATTAGTAGTACTAATCCAACCATTATTATTATTGCAATTACTTGTGATTTCTAATGCAAATACTTTAACCCCTGGATGGTTTACCGCCAGTGTGGAGAATAAACTTTGTAACTCTCATTGTACCCACTGAAAAGTGGAGAATTCCCACTCAAGAGTGGATGCCTGCCGTAGCGGATGAATTAGTTGAATTGTTTGTAGTATTCCCCCCATTGTTTAAGTGGTTGAGCGAAAATCTTTATAGTTGGTTCACCTCCTAAGTTCTTTCAGTTTTGTAATAAGTACTCCGCCATATGTTAGCACCTCGCCTTCAAAAGGATCTTGTGTGCACATTCTTGGCGTGGAGTTTATCTTCCATTTCCAATTGTATCAGTTTCAGTATTGAGTTATTGATCCTAGGGATCCTCTGACCATATGCCCACCCCTCTTCCTTCAGTGGTTTTAGGGCGCATTCTTGGTTAGAGTTGCTTTGATAGAGATTTGGTTTTGGCGCTAACGCTAATCAAATTGGCCAAGTGTTGGTTATTGTGTAAAAATTGTGGCAACAAATTGGTTAGCATATTTCACTATGACATTCTTCCAACTTTTGGTAGAAATTTACAATTTCTAAAAATAAGAAAGTAGATGGCTAAAATGGTTCTAAACTTGTCTAGTTGCATTAGCCTCCTCAAGAGTTCATTGGGCTATCTCTATCCATCCTATGACCATCATTTGTGTTTGGAATCTCAATTTGTCTTTGAAGATATTCTCATCACTTGCCAAATCAGGAAGAAGAATTTTTTTAGTTTAGGTAAATATCTAATTTTAACATGCAATTTAATAATGTTGTAAAATATTGTAATGTCCCCTTATAGGATTATGATGATTTTTACCTTTAATCCTTTAAATCAAGATACTCAAAAGTGCCTTGGAACAATAAATCAAATTGATATACTTTAAGATGCCAATAAGGTTAACATATTCGATATTTAGACCGTAATATCTGTTGATGGTAACTGAGGTTATGTATGTAAGAGTAAGTAAATTATCCTTTGTAAGTAATATATAAGATCTGCTATTAAGTATTATGTTTACAACTTAGACCCCATAGAGTGTATGCTGTTTCTGAATTCTTGAATTGGTTGCATGCATATACAGGTCGGTTAGACTGGTGTCTCCCTTGTTCGCTGTTTCATCAATAGTTATCCTTTAGATTGTGTGAAATGATAGATGGCTGTGCATCTGATATCTTCTGATGAGTATGCAGCCAGAATCCATGACCAATTTCTCCCTAGGAGCAATCTGATCTGTTGTTTAGAATCCAATAATATTTCCGTTTTCCAATCGATTAGAATATGTTAGATATTCCTTTCTTTATCCATCCACTCCTGGATTGATGCCTTTGGTCTTGAATTGATTCTCCTCTTATAGCCCGATCACCAAGAGTCTTCTCCTTTGGTTAGGGACGTGTCCCTTATGCAGTCCCTGCCTCTTTTTGGGACTGTTTCATAACTAATATTGATCAGTTTAACAACTTGTAATTTCTGTATCCTAACTGCTAGTGTCCATTGGTTTAGTCATTAGTGATCGCTGCCTTAGACTTGCTGTGTCAAGGGAGGTTTGACCAATGTCTTTGAATACATCGTTTCCCTTTCACAATTGCTGCTAAGGATTAGTGAATTGCTTCATCCTTTTTAAAGTATCTGTTGTGTTTAGAGGTCACTTAGGAATTGGGCTTTGTTATTTGTTTATTATATTTTATATTTTATAATTGTTTATTTAGTATAGGACATAGGTTATTATATTCATAGTTGGAAAACTCGGACTCGCCGCGGACTCGGCAGCCCAAAAATATGACTCGGACTCGGGACTCGGCACGGACTTGGGAAAAGACTCGGCTAGGACTCGGCAAAAAAAAAAACCGTAGTTTTACAAAAAAACAAGAACAAATTAATGCATTTAGAGAACATAAGAGCCTAATTTGATTATCAAACACTCATAATTCAAATATTACATGTCATATGATCATCAAACACTCAATAATTGAAATTTAATCATTCATAGTCATCAAATACTCATAGTTTCAATGTATAACATCATAAGATTATAAATGTTTACATATAATCTTGGCTTCTTTCAACCCCAATTCAATTTGCAGACCTCTATTTCACAAACTTGAGTGTTAAAATGAAAGAAAAAGTTAAAACATGGGTTTTTAACCCCTTGACTTCCAGCTACACAGGAGAGTTCTGGGTTGGGACTTTGTCCAACCTCAGGACTCTTTTCAACCCCTTGGATTCCCAGCCACACCCAGAGTCCTGAGTTGGGTTCCCGAGTCTGACCTCCACTCTCCGAAGTCCAGGTTGGTCCCGAGTCCCGACCCAGGACTCTCCTGGACTCGACTCCCGAGTCCGCGGCGAGTGGACTCGGCCAGGGTAGGGACTCCCAAGTCCGCGGCGAGTCCGCGGCGAGTCGGCCGAGTCCGCAAACTATGATTATATTTATGATATGTATTACCATAGTTGGAAAACTCGACTTGGCAAAAAACTCGCTAAGCCCAACATTGACGAGTCAACAAAAACTTGGAGAAAACTCAGCAAAACTTGGCAACTTTTTCGTTTTATTTTGTGTTTTTCGCATTTTTAATGTACTTGGCGAGTCTTTTGGAGTCTTTTGTATAGACTCGTGAGTTTTCGGAAAAGACTCTGTAGGAAGACTCATCGAGTTAAAGTCATAAAGACTCACAGGGCAAAATAACTCACGGGTTTTTCAAGACTCGCCGAAAACTCGGCGAGTCTACCAACTATGTGTATTACCATTATAATATTTATAATGATATTTATAAATATCACATATTATCATTATCATTATAATCAGATTCATGATATTAGCATTATAATATCCGTTATTCTATAATATTTATATCATAATTATAATATTTATCTATGATAATCATGATTATGATAATAATAATGGTTAAATGGTAATTATATTTATAATATTATCTCGATAATATATATATATATATATATATATATATATATATATATATATATATTTGCATTTCAATATTTGGTTATTTCTATATTTTAGTATCATAATTTGGGGGACATGACAAATATTTACTCATCTTCACTTCTATACAACTCATTTCTTGCCTGGGATCCCATTTTCTAAGCCATTAGGGAGGGGGGGTAGGCTACTAGTGTTTTGAACATAATGGAAGAACTTGTTTATGTCCATTTACCATCCTTGGTTGGTTTAGAAATCTTCACTTATGCTCTTTAGCATTTGGTCTTCTCTATGCTTACATTCTCTTTAGTTGTTCAATATGTTCTTACTTTTCTAACCTTCTCACTTGGACCACCTACTTTTCCCATTGCCTTAAGCATTTAAAAGTTGTTCATTGTACATGTGCTTGTCCATGGCCCCTCATGACTTGGTAGCTATTTGTATCATCAACAAATGAAGGATACAAGTTTGTTGAAATGGTTCAACTCAACATACATTTTAAGATAGCTTAGTGTTTTTGTCTCCTCATGATTAGTGTGAGTATGCCTCTATTTTTTGGTACCGCTCAATCCAACACCTTTCATGGTAGACTCTAATGTCCCTAATAGGAATTATATTAATTTTACCCTAAATTATGAATTTCCCAAGCAAAGGATTTAGAGGGTACCTTGGCTTGATTTAATCCCTGCAAACAAGTTAGAGATCAAATTCCTATTTCAAGTATTGTGAAACCAAGCTCTCTTGACAAACAAAATGTTTGTGTAAAGGCCACTATCACAAAGCTCCACTTAGACAACTTCTACTACTTGTCATGCCCTCGCATGGTGGAAAGAAAAAAGTGTAAGAAAAAGGTTCTTCAGATTACCCCAGGTGCATTTAAATGCCCCAAGTGTTCTGCAGAGATTGCTACATTTGATTTAACCTACATGCTAAAGATGGACTTGCAAGATGGTACAAGCCATCTTCTTGATATTACTGCATTTGATGAACCAGCAACAGTGTTGTTAGGAGTTTGCGCATAAGACATCCAGCTCCTACTAGCATAACCCGATGCAGCAGGCAAAATTCTGCACACAGTTGTCAACTATGATTTCTTCCTGGCACTTACCATCCAATCAAATGCTTTTGATGGGCATGAACCACAACTATTAAATGTGCTTAGCTTTTCTATTACAGGCTGCTGAAGTACACTTGTTATGTAATGTGCAATTGTGCATATTTGTAAGCACCACAAACAATTACAAAAAAAATATATATATATTTCCATTTGTTTAATTGCAAACCACTCTACTTCATAATGTCTGTGGAATTTACTCTCATGCCTTTTCACATTTAATCACACATCTACTTGCAATATATGAAGAACAAAGTTTAATGGTTTCCTTTTGTGAAGAATTATACTTCCAAATCTTTTAGCATACTTCCAATTGCAGTGGACAGGATTGAACTTATGTACACTTCCATATCCATTTCAAGTTTTGAAACAAATAATACCGAAACAAACCAAAAAATATACAATTTTTTTATTCCCACCTCTTATTGTTTCATGGGATTTGTAATGCTTTTTGTCCAATCGACGTTATTGCCGTCTACTCGATGTATTTAGTTTACACAACTATATTGGTCATTTTTAGAACATTTATTACTCCAAGCTTTTATGATGTTATCCCCATTAATGTTGCACCTATGTAAACTTTCAATTACATATAATCTTGTTCTTTTGTAAGAATCCCAATGCTTTTCTTCCAAGCAAAGTTATTGCATACTGCTCAATGTAATCAATTTAAATTATATTACTTAATGTTGAACCTTTTATGTAAACGTACAAAAAATACAATATGGATTTGGAAAATTCAGGCTTGCAAGTTAAGCGAGCCCGTCATAACAAGCAACAACAGAACCGCTACCGTGCACGGAAAGACATTGTCAATAGAAGAAGATGTGAAATTGCACAAAGCTCCCTTGCTAGCGTCTCCACATCTACATTCCCCTCTTCCGCTTACCCTGCTCAACTCCATCCACTTCCAATCTTTCCTTGAACCTTTTTTGCTGCAAGAAATTCTTTCCGTTCTATGCTAGACAGACTTGCACACATGTCGACTTGTCTAGTCTGCATGGAACAATATCCAGGCATAAAGTAAAACAGTTAAATGGACTTTCTACTTGTTACAAATGTGCAGCTGAAAAAAATGGCCATTGCTTCTTAGCATGGAATAACATGGACCCTTGTTAGCAACCTCTATGTTTAAAGAACTCACTCAAGTTGAAGAAATGCTAATAGCTAGGGTTAGCCCTATCCTTCAAGTAACCTATGCAAAGGGAGGCCAGCTAAAATATACTAGCCACACTATTTCCTTTCCTCAAGATATTTCTACAATTGGTACACACTTGCCTAGACGTATAGATAAATAGACATCTTATTAGTTAATAGGAAAAACATCGACCAACAAGATTATAGCTTCTTCGTTAGTAGAGGGCATGTTTACGATGCATTGCATTATAAAACAACGCATGACCCATACTACCAAAATGTGCACTAAGATGAGGTTGCATTATCATGCCTACCAATTGCTTCCACTAGCATTACTGACCTCCTACCTGCAACAACCAAAATTACTAACCCAACAACTGCAATCTCTGCACATATAGATGCTACAACCTTCAATCCTTCTAAAGAAAACGTTCACCTCTCAACTTCCTTTGTAGATAACCTTCCACCAACACGTAGAGAAGTTAAAGAATTGCGTTCTATACTGCAAGTAGGTCAAGGCCGACCAACCTTGTCTATGGACTAGCCACCCATTTCACCATCTCCCATCAATGAGTACACCACTGAAGGATTGTTTGTTATGGCTTTCCCCACTTTGTTTCCTAAAGGCATAGTTGCTTTCAAACAACGCATGCAAGAAGTTAAATTACATGAATATGCTCTCCACTTGCTCAGGTACTTTGATAATAGGTTTGGCCAACACCCTCGCTTCAAGTACTTCATACTCAATATTATTATGCGTCATTGCAGCCAAGCCACAAAATTTGTATTTGTCCATAAGCACATTGATACATGATTTGCCAACAACAATTTCCGCTCTTCGTCAACGATTAAAGGACCTTCTAGATGAAAAACTTGCTGAACAACTCATGCGCTTTAGATCATCAATTTGTGGAACACGCCCTTTTTGGAACCATTGTAGTGGGGAGATCTTTGATATGGCTATCCAAGTTGGTTTACCATCGATATTCTTCACACTTAGTGCGGCTGATACAAAATGGCCAGACCTGCACAAGATCATGCCATCAACCGCACCTTCAAATCTGCAAGCTGCTTATAAATGGAGGATACAAAACATTGTTCAAAATCCACACCTTGCTGCCCTATATATGCACCATAGGTTCACTGCATTTTGTGAAGAGGTTTTGGAAAAACTACTTGGCGCAACTGACTACTGGTACAGGTATTTTTTTTCCACCCTCGTTCATTTCCAATGGATACCATTAAAATACTTTCTAAACAAAGAATCTACTAGGTATGAATGGCAACACAGAGGCTCTGCACATATTCATGGTTTCCTCTTGCTAGTAGAAGCACCTAATATTGGGAAATTACAATGGAATAACCTTCAATCAGTACAAAATGCCATTCAATACATTGAAAGGCATGTCTCTGCATCGAACCCTCGAGCACTACTTTGAAGGAACCAGACAATTCATCGATCTCTTGGCGATGGACCATGTTTAATGGATAGTAGAATGATTTTGCAATCCGCCCCTCTCATTGACTACACTGAATTGGTCAATTGTGTTCAACGCCATACTAAATGTACCTTGCAAACATGCCTTAGGAAAAAAGGCCAATCGCTATATTGTCGATACAAAGCCCCTTGGGCCATTCAAGAACTTTCAACCCTTGCAATTGTTGAAGCTGGCCAACCAAAATTCGCCGCTGCTCGCAATGATGACCGCTTAAACCTACACAACCCTTCTATCCTCTCCATTTGGAGAGCTAACATCGATTGCCAGCCTATTATCTCTATCCACCCAGTCTTCAAGTATATTGCAAAATATGCAGCAAAAGCTGAAAACAAGTCAGAAACATACCACGCAATGCTATCTCGTATTTCAACCAATATAGACTCTAACAAGCCCACCCCAACAACTTTAAAAAAAAAGCTTGCTCATACACTGGTCGACCATGATATTCGAGCCTAAGAAACTTGCCACCTCCTACTTAAACTTCCACTCAGCCTATCAAGCCGAACTATTGTCTCTTTAAATGTGAACCAAAAAAATTTCAGGGGTTGTGCCTCTCATCCAAATCAACCACCACCTCCCCAAATAGCATTGATGCTTACATGGCTCGTCCAATACATTTAGAGGCTATGTCACTTCTTGAGGTCACCCAAAAGTGGACCTACAAGGCTTCTCGAAAGTACTGCCAATGGAATGAGTGATCCACTAAAGCCATTGTTTGTGTCTCCCCACGCTTCACCTACATCCCTGCAAGAGACAACAACCACTTTGAAGCATTTTGTTGGAGTGAGCTACTACGTTACAAACCGTCTTGCAGCATTCACAATGAATTCACTTTGTTAGCCACTCCTATTATAGAACAGTGGGAGAGTTTTGCATCCAGTTATCATCCTTGGCATGTGCTCCGCACACCATCATAGCCTTCCAAAGGAACCAATTCTACATCCTCTTCCAATGACGAAGGAACAATGTAGGATAACAACCCATTTGAATGGCAAGTACTATCAAGCCTATGCCCAAGCCTTCCTTTCCATTTTGATGAACTAGATATGCTTGGTTGCTATGACATTGACTTGCACCATGAATGGGGTTCTTCCCAACTCAATCCTCACCAAAAGGACTACGCTACTACCTACATACAATCCAATCATCCAACATTTGAAGTCCCCCATCTTTCCACTCCCCCTACCCATTACAACCTCTCTGTCAAACAACAAAAAGCATTTGATATAGTTTTCACTCATCTAAATGCAGGTACTTTCCAAACTCCTTTTAAAATGATTGTTCAAGGAACTGCTGGAAGAAGTAAATCACACCTAATAAAAGCCATCCAATCGGCAATGCAAAATTCATCCCAAAATGGCCCATCACCATTAGTACTTCTTGCACCTACAGGTGTAGTAACATTCAACATCCCAGCATCAACTATCCACTTAGCCCTACGTGTCCCTATCAAAGATATTACCCCGCTACAAGGCCAAACACTAGCAAGCTTCCAAGAAAAAATGCACTGCATTCACTACATATTAATAGATGAAATGAGCTTCATTGGTCCTAAGTTACTTCAAAGTATTGACATGAGGCTACATGAAGAATTCCCCAACCACAACCAATTCCTGTTCAGAGGATGATCTATCATGCTCTTTGGTGACCTTGGCCAACTTCCACTAGTCAAGGACATTCCTATGTATACCTCAACCTCATACGGGGGTTATCTATTGCGCAACTTCACCATAGTTGTAACACTAAGAAAATATTTCGTCAGATTGGTGAGGAACCAGCATAAGTTACCTTTCATACTATCGTCTCCAATTTGCGAAATGCAAAGCCTATAGTGGAAGATTGGCGAGTTCTTATGTCGCGCTCAAGCTCTTCAATGGCCTCTACAGAGCAAGCAGGGTTCCTGTCCTCAACACCTTTTTTCAACAAATGAAATGGTCTCACTTCATAACCATCAAATGTTATTATCTTTGGCAACACCTATTGCCTTGCCAACTGTAGAGCAACTACGGGGGTCACCATGCTTCGATCCTAATGAAGAACAACGACAATCAAAGGTCCTTTTGTGTGTTCAACAAGAGGTAATGTTATGTTCAAATTTATGGGTCGAAACAGGCCTTGTCAATGGTGCACTTGGGCAAGTCCAAGCTATAGTATACAAGGATGATGAAAATCCGCCTTCACTTCCATTGTTTGTTGTAGTTCAGTTCAAAAATTATATAGGTCCTGCTTGGGATGTTAATAATCCAAAATATGTCTCTATAGCCCCTGTGAGCCGTGGACTCCGTCGTCAAATCGCCCTAAAAATGGCATGGGCTTTAACAATCCACAAATCACAAGGGCTTACACTAGATAAGGAAACTATTGACATCGGCAACGTAGACCGGCAATGCCTTACATTCACAACTATTTCTAGAGTTCGTGCACTAACAGGCTTGCACATCAAATCAACCTTCACATTCAAAAGATATGCACGAATGACAGAGAGTCTATATGTAGCATGGTGGAAGGAAGATGAGCAACGCTTATTGTCATTGTTTGAAATAAACTCTTGAATAAACACTCATCCTGCACATATCTACAAGGTTAGTTTCTCCAAATATGTCTACGATAATCCTCTACCTGCACAATGCCTTTTTACAAATTCCTTTTTATGCAACTCCATCATTGCTTACTATTATGTCTGCTCAAAAATTGTCAAGCAATTGACTAACCTTATCTATACTTCTGCATTATGCATACATTTCTATTTCACAGGTGCAAGATGTATTTGGCATATGTAAGGGGGATACCAAATTCAAATATAGATTACATTTCTTATAAAGATTTGCTATTTATTTATTTGCAACGTTTGTTTTACATAATGCTTGTTTAATCTATTGCTTTAAAAATGCAACATATACTACAAACTTCTTCTAATTTGTTAATACCTTTCTAATTACTCGCCATCTTTTGCTCATTCAT
This sequence comes from Sequoia sempervirens, assembly GCA_007258455.2. NCBI lineage: Eukaryota > Viridiplantae > Streptophyta > Pinopsida > Cupressales > Cupressaceae > Sequoia > Sequoia sempervirens. The sequence continues at coordinate 10,555 of VDFB02390632.1, read as the reverse complement.
TCAACTGCTTACATTCTAATGTTGTACTTCCACTTATATTTACGTTTCATCCACGCATGTCAGGTCATGGCTACAAATGATACTTCTCCTATACAGCCACGCCCTTCCATTCCCGTGCATCCAAAACCGGCAGTATCAAACCTCATCGTTACATTTTAAACCAAATTTTTTGCTTCATTAAGGCATTTTGCATTTTAAAGTCTAAACCTTGCTAAAATGTTGTAAAATACCGTTTTGGGCAATGTCAAGTATGGAGTTTTTGTCAATAATTTGTCAGTCAAAGTCAGTTATATTGGTCAAACCCGAAGCAGAGACTCAAAATGAAGATTTTCACGATGGAAGAGCATCTTACGACGGCATTTCATATTGCAAACGGTCATTTCAATGATCGAAACAGAGTTTTTAAAGATCAAATCATGGAGATTTTTCAGAGGAAAAGCCTCAAAGTGCAAGTATAGCTTAGGGGCGCCCAGTTTTTTGGAGGTCAAGATCTTGTCTGAAGTGCTCAAGCATCCAGTCAATCTCTTCAATCATCATATCCTCATTTATTATTCAACAGGCATTCCGGACTCACAAATCTCGCTATCAGCGATGTAAGTTAAACTCAAATTTGTGGGATGCGAGGAATTTGCTCTTTCAGTAAAAGCGCCACTTAGTCTCACCGAGGGTTTCATCTTGAAGCGTGGGTAAATCTACGCTTTCGCTAAGCTGATACAAATTAATTCGCTCAATAACCGGTCCGCTTATCCGGACGGTATATCAAACACGCTTATCCGGACTCAGAAGTTCAAAGCAATAGCCCAAAAGATCGCCTTTAAATGGAGTTTTCATGTTTCGAAGCCCGCTTATGCCCAAGGCAAGTATTAAAGCCGTGGGCGCTGCTTAAAGGGACCTGTGATGCTGGTAGAATTTGCGCATAAAGTCTTCACAACATCAGTAGTATACTAGCCCAGCTCCGCGACGCATCATTCAGCTTGTCGATCCGACGTTCCTGGTGGTCGTGGCAAAGATTCTACTAAGCACGTAATTTTACGGGCGAACCAACAAATGGTTTTTCAGTGCATTTTCATGGTCTTAAGGCGCCTAGCCTTTAGGCTGATCAGATGAGCCCGTTCGCTGCTCAAGTTCTACTTACTATTGAGGCTGTAGTCAATGATGTCTTTCCTTAACGAAGCATAGCCACTCTTCAAGATTTGGCAAATGCCGTGGCGGCGAGGTCTTTGGTGTCATATTACAAAGTAAAGATGTCCGAAAACGTCCAGAAAATGGCCAAGTCTGGGAGCGGTAAACATATTAAAAATACGCACTGGAGAATTTGAGTCTTAGAAGCAGTTTTCTTTGCTCGACGCTTCCAGTTGATTCTTTCTTTAAGAGCCTCCTCGCTGTCCGCTAAAACGCATAATGCCCGAATCGGTCATCCTACCTTATATCAATCACAAAACAGGGTGTGTTTTTGATGACGCTTTGATTTTCGCTGTTCATGTGCGTAACCTTTGAGCTGTGGGCGCTTTTCTTTTTGAGGCTCTTAACACGCCTTTCACCGCCGCGTACGTACAAATGTTGATGCGTATCTCCACCATGCAGTTGAGCTTCGGCCTCATGTCGCCAGGTTCACCGCTCACCGCCGGCCGCTGAAGCATCGATGGCAGCTTTAGGGAAATGGCTAAGTCCGAACCCGTAGAAGCGCATTTAATCAAAAATTTAATTTTTCAAGGATCAAACGATGGATTTGGCAGCTTATGTCTCCCACAGATATTTCTTCCCTTTGTTCGGGTGAGGGTTTCCGATTATCTCGTAATCAGCCTCGCCTTCACCCTAGCCATCCGAAATCGGTCGGTTGGCCGGGCCGTGACTTTGTTGTCACTTATAAAGTAGGAAGTTAATAAAAAGTGCAATATCTTGAACAAATGGACGCCTATGAGCTCAAAAGATGACTTTTCGGAATCGGGGAAGTCCAACGGTGAAGCCTAAAGCTTCATTCAATTGTCAACTGGAGTTTCAAATATTTTGCATATTTTAGCATTGAGTGGCGATTTCTATTTTTGGCGCCTTTGCTATTTGCATGATAAATATTTTATTATTTATTTTAATCCAAACTTCCAGTCAGTGGCAGTTCAACTGAAATGGGCCAATCAGAGATCTTCTATTCTTGTCAGGGTTTTGAGTTCTTGCAGTTGCTCAATTGGTGCGAATTTCATCTTCTTTAAGCATGGCGCCATCATTTGTTATTCACAGAGCTTTCAATAAAATTCGTATTTTTCAAAGAGAAGATTCAATCTCAAGAGAAATTCGCAATTTTCAAAGCTAATTCATATTTTCAAAAGAAATCGAATTTTGTTAATTTTCAAAGCAAACTTCAAAGAGGTTCGTATTTCTTCAAGAAGTAAAGGCGCGCATCTTTAAAGGAAATTCATAGTTTCAAGCAAATTCGCAAATTCCTCAATAGTCAAGGGCGAAATTCCCAAAGGCGTATTCATTCAATTCTCAAACTCCAGATAAATTCCTATTTTCTCAAGACAATTTCAAGAGAAATTCGAATTTCTTCAGAACAAAGGGCGCAAATTTCAAGAGAAAAATTCGTGGTTTTCAAAATAAAGGCGAATTCTTCCAGTTCAAAGGCGAATTTCTCATCTATTTGCAAAGGCGATTTCTCCAATCACATTCTTTTGCAGGTTAAAGTTCACAGTTCTCAGCAATTCAAAGAAATCTTGAGCGATTTTCACATAAGAAGACATACAAAAAATGTCTTTTTCCTCCTTGGTTCTCAGATTTCTCTCAGTTTTCAATTTGCATGTTCCTGAAATTGGCAAATTCGACAAGTCTCAACATCTGGATCATTTTCATATAGCTTCCTCGAATTAAAATCGTGCGTTTGATTTTTCAGGAATTTTTAACTTCAGAACATTTGTTCTTGAGTTTCTAAATTTTTCAACTGAAAAGTCTTTGCATGGTCGAGTAGAAGTCATATTTTCGCATTTCTGACGTTCTGGGTTGTCTTAACCTTCGACAAACCTATATCTCGTGATTTTTCATTGAAAATTATGCCTCGATAGGCTACATTTTTACCCTCAAAGAAAGCTATTTTAGCCTTTAAAAGTTGTCAATATAGTCGCGGTTCACAAATAACAGCGAAGTTTCGTGAGTACACATAATACGAGGAATCTCCAAGACCAAATCGGGTTTTAATCTCGACTTCATCGAAAGCCGACCGACGAAATTGTCGTAAGAGATGTTGGCTAACACTTCAGTTACGGAGCCGCCAAAGTTGCCAGTCAGTGAAATGCTGGTTGAGTGTGCAAAGATTGCAAAGATTGCTCAAGTTGCTGACATTCAGATGCTGATGCAGTTGACAGCCTCGTTGAGAGATTGGTTGCTCAAGATCACGACCAGTAGACTTCAGTTTCTCACCTCTCAGGATAGACATTACACACAGGAGTTAACTTGGTGTTACCCTTTCAAGTTAACTGGCTGTCTCACCTCATGCATATCTATTCTGAGATTCACCTTGTTTACTTGGAGTTTTATTTAGGGTTTTTCGTTAACTGATGGTAGTCTTCCAGTTAACTTGCTTTCAATAAGGACGTGCATGCTCGCACAGATGTCCATTTTTAGATTAGATGTTTCAGTTAAACTGAGGGTAGTTGCCCAGTTAACTGTATAGTTTGCTTAATTAGGGTTTGGCGCATTGCTTGCATGCATTGCAGGAACTATAGATAACACAAGGTGATTTTAGGGTTCCCTACACCTTGATGTATATAAATAAGAGCTTACGCTCATTTGTAAATAACTTCTGCTTGAGAGAGAAATATATGCTGCGCCTACCTTGCCCTCAATATTGCTCTTTTGGTATTTGTTCATGTGTCTTCACTATTACGATTAATTGTTATGCCACATAGGATTTCAAGAGATTGTAATGGTGAATTCTTTCTGTCTTGTGAATCTTTTATTGTTATGATTAAGCGTTATGCCACATAGGGTTTCGTAAGATTGTGATGATAAAAGCGTTTTGTGAAGTACTTACTATGCTGATCAAGTGTTATGCCACATCGGGTTTCATAAGATTATCATGGTAAATCTTCTCATAGTTTAGATAAATCTGTTTTGTGAATTCTTTTGTCATTACGATCAAGTGTTATGCCACACAGGGTTTCATAAAGATCTTGATGATAAAAGCCGTTTAGTAAGTCTTTACTGTTATGATCAAGTGTTATGCCACACAGGGTTTCATAAGATCATCTTGGTGAATTCTTAAATCTGTTTTGTGCCCAATAAACTTGTTTAGATTGAGATGATAGTTGCGCCACCTTGCCTTCAAGTAGAGAGTCTAAACTCGTTTATCGTCCGATAGTCAATCCCTGCTCCATTTCCTCATGCTCTGTTTTCTTGAGGAAACTGGATAGATTTAAAGTAGCTAGCTTAGTTGTAGTTAATGATTTGCGAAACCAGAAAATCCTTAGCTGCAATGTTCTTGGTTTTCTTAACCTTGTGCCTCTTCCAGCTGAGAACAAAAAGATAGGACTTAGATTACTTTTCTTTTCCATGCATTCCAGCACAACGAGGGAGCTTCCCCTCCTAATTTGAAGAGCACTCATTGCGTAGTGTACATAGCTGTCCGTACAAACCTGCACTCCAGAGGTGTTAGATTTTACGCCAACATCGTCAATTGTTAATAAAGCAGACTCTGTTCAGACAACCGTTCAACATCTCTTTGCAACTATATCCAATAGTTGCGTTGACATCATTAAGAAACTCAAACTTGCAAGTCAGAGAGCAAGTCCTATTCAAAATTTGGATGTGGAAATGATTCAGGAAGCAATGTCAACTTACCAAGCTAGCTGCACAAAACTTGAAGGATTGTGCAATTTCCTAAGGGAGCTTAAATATGATAATCACTATAATATTGGAGCAGCACCTACGATAATCACTGCTTTCCAACTTTACCTTGAAAGCATGTAGTGCCTATATTAACAATGCATTTATTTTCATTGTTTCAACTTAAACTTTACTTGTTACTTAATGCTTATTACCATATGAACGTTCTTACTCAAGGGACCTTTACGTGTCATTTGTTGTCAAGTCTGTTTGTTTCAAATATCTATATCAATGGAATTTCTTGTATGCAAAAAAATGATTGTTGTGGAGATTGAAGCCGGCTTTTGATCTATCAAGCTCACAAGTTTGTAGTTGATTCATTGCTGTTATGGACCCTCATCACTCTAGCTTTATTCATCTTTGTAAAAGGGGTTGGGCCCTTTCAAAAACCCTGCATTACCCTTAATAAAAAAACATAGTTTTACTATGTCATTTTTTTTTCAATAGGTTTCAAGCTCCACTTTGCTCTTTAGTGGTTCGTATTGTTTAGAATTATGCAGAAGGATCTAATATTAAACTTTTATTTTTAACAAATGCATATAATTTAATGGGAGATAGATAGAGTATTGAGGGTTAATATTTGTGAGTATATCCTGTTCAACTCAACATATTCAGCAATATATGATTGTAGATCAGCATTACACAGATCTATTGTTGTGTTTGGAGTTTTTCTGTTTTAATCTACCATGTTGTTAGGCTAATTTTCTGAGTGCAGAATCTGTTTGGGTTTTTTAGTTTGTTAGCCATATTGAGAACCTTTTCCTTTCCGATGTAAGATATCAAAGTTAGGTTATGGAAATTGTTCCTTGTATATTATATGTGGAATGGTCTTTGTTCTTTCTCATGTCCTAATGGCTAATAGTAAGGACTTTAGTAAAACACAAACGAATCAAGAAAATCAGTTCAGATTTTGGACCACTATCCTACCTAGTCAAAATCTTAAGTGGAATATGTAGGGTGGTTCATGTTGTTCTTGCGAGGGCTCTGTAATTGTGGGTAGAGGCAAAAGGAATATAATATTTTAGATAAGATTAGATCCTCAATAAGGTGTATGGTTTTAGGGAACCACTAACCAACAATTGTGGAGGACTCCAATTTTGGTGATACAGAATGCATCAGGCATATTTACTTTTGTGTTTCTCCCTTTATCAATTCGTCTATTAGACCTGGGAAAATAAATTATATTGAAACCTTCTACAATTCCTAAAACCTTGGAGTTTTCTGATTAGATATGTGATGTATCTCAGTACTATGTGTGCGCCGAAGAGCTTTAATTTGAAAAGAGCAAAGGAAATAGAAATTGGAGGGAAAAAATGTTTTATGCTGGTGTTTTCTATCGAGAATAACAATTAGTGGGGGCTCTCTAAAAATAGAATCATAGGTATTACAATAACTTTTTCTGTTGATTTATGTGAAGTGTGATATAACAACTAGAAATATTAACCAATCTAAATCAGAATTAAAAGATTTTAACAACTTTTTCTCTTTGATTTATGTAAAGTGTGATAAAACAACTAAAAATATTATCCAATAAAAATTAGAATTAAAAGATTTATATTTTTTCTTAATAAACATGATAATAATCATACATAGAAACATCATATCACAATCAGATAACACTTATTTTCTTTAAGGAAAAAATCTAAATTTGTGTAAGTTTATTTCATTCCATTATTTAACAGTTATTATTATTAATTCGACCACATGCAAACTGAAATTTGCAACACATGACATCCATAGACAGCCATGCAGAAACACTACTCTCTAAAAAACTCAATTAACATAAATTGCTTATGTGCACTCTCAAGTGCTCCCCCCCGTTGATGAGAACACCTTGGCTGGCCCCTACTCCAGTACCCACCATGATTGCAGTGGGTGTTGCAAGACCTAAAGCACAGGGACAAGCTATAACCATGACAGATATTCCAAATTGAAGAGCAAGCTCAAACTCATCCATTTTAGATGGGATCCAAGACTTGGGGTATGAACCAACTTTCCTGCTACAAACCATGCTAGCCAGGTGGGAAACGCTACATATAGGGTACCAAGGTACAACACATAGTTACAAAGTAAACCAAAAAAATTGAAATGAGATGATGTTCAGCTTTCTCACATCTATCGTCATTGGGTAAACACGAAATAGTTAAAGAATCATTTTTCACTTCCAAGGATGACAAAAAGTTCAAATATGGTTGTGAGCTTAAGTATGGATGTCTAATCACAAAGCTACCAAAAATGTATATGGTTACTTACCAATGGTACAAAGAATTTTGAAATTCTGTCTGCAAATTTCTGCACCGGTGCTTTAGCCATTTGTGCTGCTTCAACAAGTCGGACCATTTGTGATAGTGCAGTCTCGGAGCCCACATGTGTAGCTCTTATGTGTAGCACTCCATTTTCATTGAGTGTTCCACCAATAACTTCATCACCCATTCGCTTTGCAATAGGCCTAGCTTTACCTGTTATCATACTTTCAAAGAGATGACTCTGTCCCCAGACAACCAATCCATCTGATGGAACTTTCTCACCAGGCAAAAATTTATTATATCATTACGTTGGATCAACTGATTGCTAATTGTACGTTCTGATACAATATTCCCATCATTGTCATGAATAAGAAAAGTAGCTGTGTCAGGTGCTAAATCCATTAGCTTGGCAATAGCTTGAGAGGTTTTCCCTTTGGCACGAACCTCCAAATATTTTCCAAGAAGGATGAAAGAGATGAGCATTGCACTGGTTTCAAAAAAATCAGTTCCTTTGAACTGCACATCAGTTGCAGCCCTCGATACGATGTAGACTGAGTAGAAATAAGCTGCATTTGTTCCTAAGGCAATTAAAACATCCATGTTGGCAGAGCCCTGATGTATAGCCTTGTATGCACCAGTATAAAAGTGCCAACCAATGATAAATTGCACAGGAGAGACATGTTCTGGAAACTGCAAGGCAACTTTGTTTCAGCCTGGGGGCTCAGGAGGTCCTGACAGAAGTGAAGAAATTAATAGGTACCGTAAGTCTTTCTTATGGAGTTTGGGTTGCACAATGACCAATAAAGTAAGTCAATGCCCAGCCCTTCAAGGGTTGTTATTTGTAACGATGAGAAAAAGTTGGAGTTAGCAAGATGTTTATGGCAATAGAGCAACTGTCTTTTGAAACCATGAGAGGAAACACTGCTTGAAATATGGAATGCATTCGACAAGGAACAAATAGTACTGAGATACATCACATATCTAATTAGAAAACTCCCAGGTTTTAGGAATGGTAGCAGGTTCCAATATAATTTATTTTCCTAGGTCTAATAGACGAATTGATAAAGGGAGAAACACAAACATAAATATGCCTGATGCATTCTGTATCACCAAAATTGGACTCCTGCATAATTGTTGGTTAGTGGTTCCCTATAACCATACACCTTAGTGAGGATCTAATTATATCTAAAAGATTATATTCCTTTCGCCTCTACCCACAATTACAGAGCCCTCGGCAGAACAACATGAACCACTCTACATATTCCACTTGTGGTCCAAATTGTGAACTGATTTTTTGGATTCATTTGTGTTTTTCTTAAGTCCTTACTATTAGCCATTACGACATGAGAAGGAACAAAGACCATTCCACATATAATATAAAAGGAACAATTCCCATAACCTAATTTTGATATCTTACATTGGGAAGGAAAAGGTTCTCAATATGGCTAACAAACTAAAAACTAAAAACCCCAAACAGATTTTGCACTCAGAAAATTAGCCTAACAACATGGTAGATTAAAATGGAAAAATTCCAAACAGAACAATAGATTTGTGTAATGCTGATCTACAATCATATATTGCTGAATATGTTGAGTTGAACAAGATATACTCACAAATCTTAACCCTCAATAATCTGTCTATCTCCCATTAAATTATATGCATTTGCTAAAAATAAAGGTTTAATATTAGATGCTTCTGCATAATTCTAAACAATACAAAGCACTGAAGAGCAAAGTGAAGCTTGAAACCTATTGAAAAGAAAATGACACAGTAAAACTCTGTTTTTTTTTATTAAGGGTAATGGAGGGTTTTCGAAAGGGCCCAACCCCTTTTACAAAGATGAATAAAGATGGAGTGATGAAGGCCCATAACAACAATGAAACAACTACAAACTTGTGAATGTAAGGCCTTGCCGGTCTACGTTGCCGATGTCGATAGTTGCTTTATCTAGTGTAAGCCCTTGTGATTTGTGGATTGTTAAATCCCATGCCATTTTTAGGGGGATTTGATGATGGATTCCACAACTCACAGGGGCTATAGGGACATATTTTGGATTATTAATATCCCAAGCAGGACCTATGTAATTTTTGAACTGAACTACAACAAACAATGGAAGTGAAGGCAGACTTTCATCATCCTTGTATACTATAGCTTGGACTTGCCCAAGTGCACCATTGACAAGGCCTGTTTTGACCCATAAATTTGAACATAACATTACCTCTTGTTGAACACACAAAAGGACCTTTGATTGTAGTTGGTTCTTCATCAAGATTGGAGCATGGTGACCCCCGTAGTTGCTTTGTTGTTGACAAGGCAATAGGTGTTGCCAAAGATAATAACATTTGATGGTTATGAAGCGATACCATTTCATTTGTTGAAAAAAGGTGTGTTGAGCACATGAACTCTGCTTGCTCTATAGAGGCCATTGAAGAGCTTGAGACGACATAAGAACTTGCCAATCTTCCACTATAGGCTCTGCATTTCACAAATTGGAGAGGATAGACGAAAGGTAACTTGTGTTGGTTTCTCACCGATCTGACGAAATATTTTCTTAGTGTTACAACTGTGGTGAAGCTGCGCCATAGAGAACCCTTGTATGAGGTTGAGGCATACATAGGAATGTCCTTGACTAGTGGAAGTTGGCCAAGGTCACCAAAGAGCATGATAGATCGTCCTCCGAATGGGAATTGGTTGTGGCTGGGGAACGCTTCACGTAGCCTCATGTCAATGCTTTGAAGTAACTTAGGACCAATGAAGCTCATTTCATCTATTAATATGTAGTGAATGCAGTGCATCTTTTCTTGGAAGCTTGCTAGTGTTTGGCCTTGTAGCGGGGCAATATCTTTGATAGGGACATGTAGGGCTAAGTGGATAGTTGATGCTTGGATGTTGAATGTTGCTACACCTGTAGGTGCAAGAAGTACTAATGGTGATGGGCCATTTTGGGATGAATTTTGCATTGCAGATTGGATGGCTTTTATTAGGTGTGATTTACTTCTTCCAGCAGTTCCTTGAACAATCATTTTAAAAGGAGTTTGGAAAGTACTTGCATTTAGATGCGTGAAAACTATATCAAATGCTTTTTGTTGTTCGATAGAGAGGTTGTAATGGGTAGGGGGAGTGGAAAGATGGGGGACTTCAAATGTTGGACGATTGGATTGTATGTAGGTAGTAGCGTAGTCTTTTTGGTGCAGATCGAGTTTGGAAGAACCCCAATCATGGTGCAGGTCAATGTCACAGCAACCAAGCATATCTAGTTCATCAAAATGGAAAGGAAGGCTTGGGCATAGGCTTGATACTACTTGCCATTTAGATGGGTTGTTATACTGCATTGTTCCTTGTTCATTGGAAGAGGATGTAGAATCAGTTCCTTCGGAAGGCTCTGATGGTGTGCGGAGCACATGCCAAGGATGATAACTGGATGCAAAACTCTCCCA
>VDFB02390631.1:0-11167 GCA_007258455.2 Sequoia sempervirens | reverse complement strand
CTTGCAAATATAGGATAATATCAAATGTCAATGGTTTGAGGGAAACATTATGCTAATACCAACACTTAAGCATTAAATTCCATGACATCTATGAGCAAATAGACTATAGATTCTACCCAAAACTAGACCGAAAACTAGGCTCATCACTTCCCCCAACCTAACATTTTGCTAGTCCTCCTATAGGGGAAGGGTTGTTCTTCTGCTTGGTCAAAGCTCTAAAATTTGCAACTGAGAGTTGTCTGACATTAGTGGTTGCAGTACATGAGTCAGGATCCCAATAGAATCCTCCCAATCTGTCAAACATGTTCCATCTTTGCCTCTTTGCAACAATGTCATACTGGTAGAATCTGAAATTTGGCATGGGCCACATGAGCATGGGTGGCTAAAAAGTTAGGGGAAGCCAAGACTGTCCTTGAGTTCTCCCAATCTGAATATGTCTCTCAATTCTTTTTAATGTTGTAGCATAATTGTAGATGGAATTAGGCTTAGCCTATTCCATCTCATTAGTCAAACTATTCCATCTTTGCGATAAACATCTCCTCACAGTTTCCTCCTTTGCTACTATCTTTACCTCATACTCAGTGTAAATTGCCTCAATCCAAGGCATAATCCTATTTCCATAACTTGGTCTAAGCAACATTCTATGCCATTCTATGTAAATATCCCTTGGGTTGCTTGATTAAGCTCTAATAGGCAAAGGGATATCAGACTGAAATTGTTTATAAGCACCATGTTGTTGTCCCCAACTAATATCATTTTGCACCTAAGACATAAATGCTCTCAATTGAACATCCCCAACATACATCAGTGGATTCCAATCATGGTCTTTTGTGATAGCATAATTATCTAAATAAATTTCACATAGCAAATTCTTCAGTTCAGGTGAGGCAATCCTATAAGTGTTGAAAAATTCCATAGGGGTATCAATAGAAGGATTCAAACTTGAGGCAAGTCTTGAAATCTTAAAAGAGAGATACTTATCTTTTAGAAGCATAGCATAGACCCTCAGAGGATCTCTACATTCTAGAATCTTTGGTGCCAAAGATACCATATCATCTACCCTCTCCTTCAAGGTGGCAATTTTTGCATCTTTATCCTCAATCTCCTCACCCTTCTTTTGAATTTCCTCCTTCAATTTTTGTTTTTCCTTTTTCCATTCTTCCTCCCTTCTTTGTATCTCTTTCCAAAGATTCAAAATTTCTATATGTACTATAAAACTAGGAGGATATGAATTCCTACCAGCCTTTTTTTTGATGGATGCTCCTCATATGGTACTATTTGCATGGACTCAGGTTGTCCAGTTATCTCTAGCTGTAAGGGTGTTGTTTCATCTTTCTTTTGCTATAGGGACTCTTGTTCTTGTAGGAACTCTTGCTCTAGTTCTAGCTATTTTGCAAGACTTCACATTGTAGGACCTCTTGCTCATGCTGGGTGGGAGGCCCTCGATTTTCCTCCAAATTCCTTTTGTAATGCTAGCAAGACTACTTAGTTATAATTTGTTGCTCCCTCTAAACATGTCTTCACATGCCCCGCCCATTGAGCCTCTGTGGTCCCTCATGTGAGGTCTCACCAGGTTTAGGGCTTTCTTGTAGAGGCGTGCTAATTGTAGGCCCAACTAGTCTTGATTTCTTGGGAGGTCTCTCACATTTTCCTTTGGCTGTAGGATGAATAGTATCAACCTTCCTCTTTTAGAACTTGGCACTTTTCTTTCTACAGGCTATGTTTTAGCCTTCCCCTTTCTCATTTCTACCTCTCTCTATTGTGCCCTAGCTTTCATGAGGGTTTCAAGTGGAACTTCATCATCAAAATATGAGGAAGAGATTTCTTTTTTTGAGTGCTCTACTCTAGAAGAACTAATTTTTATAGCTTCTTCTACTGTAGGAGGATTCACACTAGAGCCAGCACCAAAATTTGAAGCACTAGGAATGGCTTCAGCCATGCTTACTCTCCTCCTAGACCTATGGGATTGAGGTATAGCCCCAGGTGGCAAGTGCTTAACATTGAAAAACTCTTCCCAATGATAATTTTGATCAAAATTGATAAATTCTTCCCAAGTCATTCCAGATACATCATGTAGAGAATTTTCAAGTAGCATTTTAATCAAGCAATGGTGGGAAACATAATTATCCCTACCTTTTTAGGTCTCGACTGCCATGATTGAGAGAATATTGTACAACATGTTGGGCACATTCATCCTCCTTTTGTGCGTTATGTGATTCAAAATCTTGAAGTGGGAACAATGCAAATTTGACTGGTGACCCTCACAAGTGATGTGTTTGATAACATACATAGCTATCTTCTTCCATGGCTTGGGCAGAGACATTCTCTTTGCACCCTATTTATCTATGTTTAATGGGGGGTCGTTTGGCTCTATGAATTCAGCCCTAGATGACCTAGTGTCTTTGGAAGTAGGGTAATTTTCACCATCAGCAGGTAATCTTGTAACCTTTGCAATTCTTTCCTCTCTTGCCACAACTTATAACCCTTTTACTGTGACTTTTCCTTCTAAGAATGTCTGGGTAAATTCGAGGGCAATGCCTTCATCAAAACCATCCAATGTCAAAAAGTACTCTATCCATCCACAATTTTGAAATTCGGCTAGGCATTATGCATCCTACAGTAAAATGTCATGCACCATGGGTTTGTTTAAAATTAACCCACCTCCCATTGTCTGTAATCAAACAAATGCTCTACAACTTCTTTTCCTGCAATTCCCCTTCTTTCCTACAGTTCCCATTTGAAAATCAAATGAACTTCCCTGCAATGTCTGCTAAATTCCAAGACCAACGTGCTAAATTTCTAGTGCCAGTATCAACTAAATTTCCTTTCTTTTGTTTTTCCTTTTTTCTTGCAACTCAAGATTACGACAAGGTAATAATGGCAAGAAAAGGAATGATAAAGGGAAATTATGATAGGAAGAATGGCGGCTACAACTATTATCACTTCACACATGCAACTCGTCCTTCCACTCAGATTTCAAATCAGCTCATTTTGAAATTTTCTAACTTAGCCTAATATGATTTGACACATGGGAAATAAATTCACAAAATATTTGCATCTTTTTCTTTCCCCTCCCCCCAGCCTAAAGTTGGACATGTGTCTGTACATGTGAGATGGGAGTGGCGGTTGATAGGTAATGATGGCATTTATGTGAATTCCTATAGTAATGTATAGTGATTAAATGAACACACTTAAAAGATAATTAAATATAACAATTAATGCACACATACCTAATTGTGTGGAAGATTTGCTACAAAGATCATGGATAAAGTAACACTCGCCTTGTTGGAAAATAAATTAAGCAATAAATGAAGATGAGGTGGAATGAGGTGAGCTGGAATGAAGTGATGAAAGAGAGAGAAAGGTGGTGATGGATGGGTGGATGGGCGAATGACAAAGAAATAGACTTACATGTAAGTGAAAGTATTTATTATGAAAAGTACGTACCTCAATTAGGCTGAAGGAGGGACACTAGGTCCACTGCCTTCGGCTGCAGGAAGCTCTAAGTGCTGGGTGAATTAGAACAAGAACTCTTCTTTAGAAGCTAGTTTATGGTACAATCTGAGGTGATAACCATTGACAAGTAATTTGAACCTAATAGGGTCAATGGTGGTGATCTTAACAACTCCATTAGGAAAGACCTCAACAACTTCATATGGTCCTAGCCACCTTGTTTGCAATTTTCCTGCATTGTCTTGGTATCTTGAATAATAGAGCAAGTCCTAATCTCCTATTTTGAACTTGTTGTCCTTGATAAATTTATCATGCCACTTGATCCTCTGATTCTGCACTACTTTTGTATATTGTAGGGTTGCTCTTCTTATCTCATCCAAAGCATTTAGCTACATGATTCTTTCTCTCTATGCTTCAAAAATATCCATCCCTAGATCCACTGTAGTTCGCAAAGTCTTATGTTCAAATTCAATTGGCATCATAGTTGTATTTCCATACATCAACTCAAATGGGGTGAAGCCTGTAGTTGTTTTCCAAGTTGTCCTATATGCCCAAACAACTTCTAGTAATCTGTTTGTCCAATCCTTTCTATGAACAGCTATTGTTTTAGTCAGAATGGCTTCAATTTCTCTGTTGGTCACCTCAACTTGGTTATTAGCCTGGGGGTGATAAGGAGTAGACTTTTTCTGCCTTATATTATACTCATTCACTAATTCTGCAACAAGAGTTGATGTGAATTGTGGCCCTTGATCAGTCACTATTTCTCTTGGGACTCCATATCTTGTGAAAATATCCTCATAAAGAAACTTTGCAACCTTGTTATCTCTTGCATGCTTCATGGCCTTAACTTCTACCCATTTTGTTATGTAATTAATGCATACCAATATATAAGACTTACCATTTGATGGAGGGTCAATTGGTCCCACAAAACCCAATCCCCACTCGTTAAAGGGTGTGATTACTATATGAGGGAAAAGTGGCATTTCATCAGATCTGGTTGGTTTTCCCATTCTTTGACATCTATCATATTTTCTGGTATACCTTTCTGCATCCCTGTGGAGTGTTAGCCAGTAATATCCTATGTTCAAAACCTTCATTGTTGTCCTCTTGACTGCAAAGTTTCCTCCACATGGTTCATTGTGACATGCATGCAAAATTTCATATGTCTCATCTTCTCTCACACATCTTCTCATGACATGGTCAGGTCTAGTATAAAACAAACATCCGACAATCCAATAGAAAGGGAAAGATTTTTCAATGAGTGCCCTTTTCTCTTTTCAGGAGAAGTGAGAAGGAACTCTACCTATAACCAAGTAATTGGCTATGTTAGCATACCAGGATATTCATACATTAAGAGAGAATAGATTCTCATCAGGAAAAGAGTCATCTATGGGTTGATTGTCTTCTAATGTAGTTATCCTTGAAATAAAATCTGCAACAACATTGGCCTTCCTTGGCTTATCCACAATGGTTATATCAAACTCTTGCATCAACAATAACCATCTTGCCAATCTACCTATGATCAAAGGTTTATTCAGGAGATATCTAATGGTTGCATGATCAGTGTCTACAAAGATTTGGTAGCCCATTATGTAATGTCTAAATTTGTTTAGTGCATAAACTACCGCCAGCATCTCTTTCTCTGTCACTATATAATTGAATTCAGCTCCTTGCAAATTTTCGTTGACAAAGTAAATAGCATTTCAATAGCTCCCTCTTTCCTCGGTCTCAAGACCACCCTATGGAATAATCTTTGATGCATCACAGGCATGTGGAAAGGAAGCTCTCAATTGGGTCCCTTGAGTACAAGAGCATGAGTCAAAGCTTCCTTCAAATCAGAAAATGCCTTGTCACAAGCTTCAGTCCATTGAAATTCAACATCTTTAGTGAGAAGGGTATGCAATGGTGTTGCTACCTTGCTGAAACTTTGATGAATCACCTATAATATCCCAGATGACCCAAGAAACTCCTAACATCCTTTTGTTTTGTAGGTGTGGGAATATTTGTGATTACCTCAATCTTTGCAGGATCTACTTGAATTTCCTTGTGGGAGATGTAGTGGCCAAGAACCACACATTCCTACATCATCATGAAGCACTTTTCACTGTTTAAGGACAAGTTTTGGTCTTCAAATCAGAGGACTCTCCTTAGATTCTCCAATGCTTGATTGAAATCAATACTATAATTGGTGAAGTCAGCCCATATAAATCTCCTATGCAATCATGAGAAATGTCTGAGAAGATGCTAATGACTACCCTTTGGAAAGTTGTAGGTGCATTGCACAAGCCAAATGAGAGTACCAAATAGGAATAGGTCCCCCATGGACAGGTAAATGTGGTCTTCTCCTGGTCTTCTGGTGTAATTTGGATCTAGTTGTAGCCGCTGAATCCATCTAGAAAAGAGAAGTATTGCTTTCTTGCAAGTGTGTCCAAAACTTGATCAATAAAGGGTAGATGAAGGTGATCCTTCTTGGTGGCAGCATTAAGTTCCCTATAATCAACAAAAACTCACCATTTTCCTCCTTTCTTGGGAATAATCACTAATGGAGACACCAACTGACTATCTAAAATGGGGTAGATAAATCCTACATCTAGTAATTTTTGTAGTTCTCCTTTCACAATTTCTCTTAGTGCAGGGTTAATTCTTCTTTGTGGCTATCTTATTAGAGTGAAATCATCTCTAATATAAATTTTGTGCATACAAAGTTTAGGATCCAGTCCCTTCATATCATGATAATCCCATGCAAATGCATGTTGATGGGCCCTTAATAGGTTTGCCAATAATAGTTGCTACTCTTCATTCAGTTGACTATTAACATTCAAATATTTTCCCTTTGACACCTGGACTTGTGTAGTTAACTCTATCATGGTTACTTCATTAATACATGGTACCTTTAGTTCATATGATAGAAATGTATGGAACATACCTATTTCTAGAGGAACTTTGTTTGTAGGAACATTGGTTGCAGGAAGATCATCTGCATGAAGAATGTCTGTAGGAACAGTGGTTGTAGGAAGTGCAGGAAGAAATGTCTTGACTGAAGTAGAAGATGATGCTTCCTCCACTTCATAATGGTTCTAAATGATATTATCCAACACTTCATCTTCATCTTGGAGCTACATGAAATAGCTTCTACCTAGCATCATAAGTTGCGCCATAGAATTAACTTCCTTGGCCTCTTCACCAGCTTGTGGCCATACAAAATCTTCTTCATCATGAGATGGTTGAGTAGGAGGATAAAGAACAAACTTTTAGTACTCCTTCCATCTAAAATGGTCATGTCACTTGACCGACATCCAATGTATGCATCTATAGTTTCCAACTAAGGCCTTCCAAGAATGATGGGATACCTACCTAGTGTAGCTTGAGGAGAAAGAATCATAAAATTTGTTGGGTATTCCCAGGAGTCTAGAACTACCACAGGATCCTCCACTACACCATCAGGTTTAATAGTAGAGCTATCAACAAGCTACAAAATAGTAGGAGTAGATCTCATACTTGAAATGTTTAATTATTGTAGGATGTCATTGGTCATTACATTGATTATTGTCCCTAAATCAATCAAAGCATTCTTCACTTAGATCCCATTTATGAGAACTACTACCACAAGACTACCTAGGTCATTATACTTGGTAATAGTCACTTTTCCCAGCATGATATTAGCTAGTTGGCCCACCACATGAACTATAGTTTGGTCTCTCTTCTTCCTTCCTAGCTTCTTAAAACAAGCTTCCTTCATAGCTTTGTCATAGATTGGAACATCCTTTATGGCTTGAAATAGGGGTATCTGAACACATATATGCTTTAGCTGATCTAGGATGTCAAAAATGTTATCCTCATTTTCTTCCTTCTTCCTAGCAACTTTGAACCTCTGAGGGAATAGTGGTTCTTGTTCAGTCTGCTTGACTTTAACTGGTTCAAGATTTTTAGGTGCATTTGTCTGAATGGGATCATTTAGAGGCTCCTCCTTCTCTTTCATAGGAAGCTCAATGATAATGGGCTTGGAAGGTCCTAGTAGAGTGGTTCTTGAACATAGGTGGATATCACTTACACTCACAACATATGCAGGGAATCAATTTAAATCAGCAGAGTATGCAGGATGCTGCTATGGTTTGTTATTTGGATTTGGTGTGGGTTGAGCTAGTATCTGAGTGGGTTTAGGTACATTTGAGCTTGGATTAGTAGGTGGAGACATTAGAGTAGGCTACTGGGGTTGAGAAGGTGGCTGCATGTAACTGGTTGTCTAAGTATGCCATTGTTGTCCTCCTCTCTATTGATTTATTTGCTGCCAATTTCTTGGAGGTGGTTATTAGTGCCCTTGAAATTTTTTCCAATTCCCCTAAGGTTGTTGCCACCGAGGTGGAGAATTATGATGGCTAGGCCAAGCATTTGGAGGGTTACTCCAAGGTTGTGGTGGATATCCTCCATAACTAGGTGGATATGGGGGCTATCATTGGTTACCAGATGAATAAGATTTAAAATATGCTCCAACATAGGATAGTGGATCTGGTGGCATACCTTATCTTGGAGCCCAAGGCTTCCTTTGTGCAACATAGTAGACTTGGTCTGCTTCAATCTGAATTGGCTTGAACTCAGGTGCAATCTTCTTACTTTCTAGGTTAGCTAACATCTTACATCTGTAGTCCTTCTTCTTTTGTCTAAAGTGGGAACAATACTCTATCAACATCACCTATGCCTCCTCTTGCTTCTTTTTGGCCAGAAGTGTATCTAGATGAGTAGCTAGATTGTTGATAATATCTTTCTTGAAGTTTGCCAAAAAATGAGTGATCTCCATTCTTGAAACCCCACTAGTAGTTGACTTACCCATGGAAGATTGATAAGCTATCCCTTTCTTTGAAGCTACCCTAGAGTAATTCTGGCATATTTTCTTGATATCCTCCCAAGGAACTTGGGAGATATCTCCTCCTACCATGAGGTCCAAGGCATCAATGCAATTGTAATTGATTCCTCTCAGAAAAAAAAACTTTTGTGAGTCCTCATTAAGTGCATGATGTGGGGACTTTTGCAGGAAAAATAGGAACCTTGCAATGTAATCTTCTAGGCTCTCATCTTCCTTCTGCTACATCCTAAAAATGTCACCTCCTCTCATGTCACTATCCCTACAGTATTCCTTATATTTCTCAAGGATTTTTGTCTTCATGTCTTCCCAAGTTTCCATAATATCTCTGCCTAGGCTCATGAACCATCTTAATGTAGCCTCTTTCAAAGTGGTGGGAAATAACTTAAGCTGATGGGTATCAGTAGTATAATCATAACTCCTATAGACTATGTCAAACTCAAATAAGAAGGTATCAGGATCTTCTATCACAAGTCCATAAAACTTGGGGAGTGCTAAGGCAGGAATGTTCTTGATGTTGTCAAGTTCATTTTGATGGGCAATGGGAAAAGGAAAAGCTGGTTGGTTTTGTTTGTTCCTATTTGCATCACCCATGCCTGCTTGATGTGGTTCTAAGACAAAGGGGTTCTCAAGCCGATTTTGATCTTCTGAGGAGACTTCAGAGCTACTCAGATCAGGATATACATTAGCAAAGGGGTGTGTATCTTTTTCTTCCTCTTCTTTTGGTAGGTTCTAATCCTCAACTAGCTGAAATGGACGAGGATTGTTAGGAAGAAATCTCCCGTAAGCATCCCTTATCCTTCCTCTATGCATGCAATATCAATCACTATTAGTCAACTCACACAAAGAATTGGTAAATAATCATGGGATTCATTACTTCCTAAATGAGGATATGCTAAGAACAACTTCTAGAAACACTACAGCAAGAAAAACTACCAATAACTCCAAAAGACTTCCTACCTTGACACCATCCCCGGCAATGATGCCAAAAATGTTGGCCTCCTACAATGATTTCATAACTAAACCTTTACATCCATGATTCAGAGACTGGACATATAACCTAAATAGCTATTCAATCATCATGAAGGTGCATTTAATTTATCAACCCAGGGATGTGAACTTGAAATGGGTTATTACAATATGTGCACTAGGGGCTCAAGTAGTCATTGCATTCTATAGCTACGAAACACAAAATTGAAAGTAAATTGCTTAAAGGAAATAAAGAAAATTCTAAACATCAACCAACAACTATGCTAAGCTCAAATGCAAAGCAAGAATTAAAATCTAAGTGACAAACAAGAGACTACTCTATTTGCTTTGGTTGTAGGAACAGTCACATAATGGAATTCTAGTGGCTACAGGAATAGTCGATGCCAAATTTCTAACTAAGTACTAAACAAAAAGTAATACTAAACTAATGTTAAACTAAGAAGATGGATTACTCACCAAGTGGGGCCCCTTGGATAAGTATCCTCTAAACTAACGAGAACTTAGATGCTCAAACTTAGAACTTTATTTTATTCACTATAAATCACGCACACAGAAAGAGTAATGTATTTGTATCACTGAAACTAGAGAATGAGAGTACACTATCAAATTGTGCAACCTCTAGAAGAAGGAACATCAAATCATTATTTATACTATAGCTAAACAAGGTAGTCAACTCCATGATTGGGAGGATGCCATTTAGGGAAAACAGGGGGAAAGTGGAGTGATGGCAGTTATGCATGCATGGAATCTAGTCAAACATGCAAGTCAAGCAAAGATCCAACACAACAGTAATGCTCATGCATGCTCGATCATTAAGGTCCACTACAAGGTGGTTATTTTTAGTTGTATGAAGAATCTGTGTTGCTGGTTGCCTTTCAATTGGAGTGATTCCTCAGCTGGACATTATGGTGCATGCCTAGCTAGTGGTGTCTTCCTCAACTTGGCATATTAAATCTGCATGTCAAGGTTAGTACGCTTAATAACTACACATCTACAACCACTCTCATAAACATTCATTAATCATATGCAAAATCAATATAGTTAACCCACATATTATTCCAAATATCATCAAAGCTTGCAGAGATAGGATAATATCAAATGCCAATAGTTTGAGGGAAACATTATTCCAATACCATCACTTAAGCATTAAAGTCCATGACATATATGAGCAAATACACTATAGATTCTATCCAAAACTAGACAAAAAGCTAGGCTCATCATCCAACAACAGAGAGTCTAATATTATTATCCAGTAAATCTAACCGATTACAACCAGTAATCGTTGCAACTTAATACTGCTGCAAATGGTACAATACAATGTCAACAGAAACCCTAATCCTTAGCCTTTTATCAAGACTTATGTAAGTTACAAAAATAACACCCAACGCCTTTATAAAAGTGGGGAAATTTAACCTCTGAGTTTGATTAGGCTCCATATACCAACAATCTCCCACTTGGAGACTAATCAGACTCTGCCCCATATCATCTCCCACTTGGAGGCTGATCATAACACTACTGACCTTATAGCTCCCACTGGAAATAAGCACCCTGGACCTTGTTCTGATTTTATTATTTTCAGTCTTGAAGACCAACTGAAATTGAAGAGGAGCTCAACTTCTCCCTTGGAATTTCCTTTGTAAACATATATGCTGGATTGTCATCTATATGTATCTTTTCTAGCCTTAGTTGTCCATCATCCAACACTGATCGAATGAAGTGATACCTCAAATGTATGTGTTTGTTCTTTGAATGCAAGACAAAATTCTTTGCAAGATGTATGGCACTCTGGCTATCCATAAACAAATAATTGTTGGCCTGTTGTTTTCCTAATTCTTCTATGAAATATTGTAGCCATATCATCTCCTT
>VDFB02390630.1:0-11842 GCA_007258455.2 Sequoia sempervirens | reverse complement strand
AAGATTGCAAATTATGTTTGTTTACTTGCTCCTCTTGTTCAACCTAATAGTGAGTGACTAATTTGTGTGCTCTTGTGTTCTTGTGATTTTGTTTTTGCATGGGTTAATTAATTTAATTTGAAAGTATAGGTATGTGTTAGCCTAGGTCTATGCTTTATCAACGTTAAGTGGCAGAAGGAGAGGTCTTTTATAGAGCATCAGCCAAAACATGCACCTAACTAGAATGTGAGTTAGCGACATGAGGCTTTTGAAAGTGTGCCTAGCAGTCATGAAGCAGTGAGCAGCAGGTAAAAATGGTGCCTGGGAGGATCTAAAATAATGTTTTGAGTGGCATGATGGATGAGAATAGGCACCTAGACTGACAAGACTAACTGAAATTGGTGCCTAGCATTTATTTGACTGAGCTAAAAGGTAGGTACATCAAGGATAGGTGCTTGGAGTGGATGTTTATGCAATGTGAAGTAATGGTTTGAGTTTGAAAGATGTGCAATGCAATGTAATCAATAATATGAATAATTTTTTAATTATTAGTTATGTACTGTGAAGTAATTGCATAACTGCTTAGGTTGACTTTGTAAAACTATATTGTAATTGAATTTTTTCATCTATCAAAGATCTAGTTGTTACTTATGAAATGTGAGGTAAATGTTTTCTGAAGTTTTAAAGATGTACGTAATGTAATCAGCAATATGAATAAAACTACATAATATAACCATTCTTTTATGCTATTGGACATCAAGATATTTAACCATTGCTCACTTGATTAAAATTTCAAAGAGCTTAATTATGCACATGAGGAGGAAATTAAATTTCGATTGTCAACTTCTATATATGAAATTATCCAATAATCAAGTGTATGTCCATATACAAAAATGGCATCAACGCCAACTCAAACAAAATTTTACAATATGTGGCATATGCCATCTCTGTATCTATTCAATATTTACATGCCAAAATGTCTATCTCATTCTAAACTACTCGTGGATCATCAAAATGGAGCCTCTTTGAAGCACCCTGCCTCCTCAAGGTAACCTGCGACAAGAAAAGTCAAACCACAATTGAGATTAGTTATACTCATATAATTTAAAATCAAATAATTAACATCAAATCATGATACATTAAATTATAATTGAACTCTAAAATTGTAATCTTGATTACCTAAAATATCCGTCTCTTCAAAGGGTCAGGAGTTCTAGAATATGCCCCTCTCAAAGAACCGACCAAACCATCTTTTGTAATTTCAATCTATATAGGTGAACAAAATCATAAAACTGATCCAAGTTAGCATACAATTGTCAGTAATAGGAACATATAAATACCAAACACAAAATAAAATGAACACATACTTCTTTAGGTGTTTCGACACCTCCTCCATGAGCTACTTCAACACCTACTCCTTCAAGTTTTCCAATAGGTACTGCTTCAGGTGTTGTGGCCCTTGTCAACAAGGACGTATAGCTCATAATTCCCAACACATAAAAATGACAAGTACATATGAAACTACCAATCTATGTCGATGTATGTATAATCAATATAAGATCTTAAAATTCTTAATTCAATCAAATTTGAGTTCAATTACCTTGCCCTTATCCAACATTACACTTCCATAATCCGACAAGGTTGCACCTCGCCATAGAAGGTATTTCCTACAAGAGGAAAATAAGATAAACATATAAGCTATTATATAATTTCATTTAATGACAATTCAAAGGACAAGAAAGTATACAATAAATAAATAAATGAGTGAGTGCAAAATATATATCGTAGTATGTCCGTGCCAATTGAAATGGCCCTCGGGAAGCATTCGTCACATTTGTCGTACTTCCTCCTCGCATTAATGTAATCGCTAATAGACCATGTAAATAAATATTAGTACATTATACTATCTCTTTATTAATATTCACAAAACAAATGCAAGTTATAAATTCACAAATTTAAATTTTACCAGAAACACACCTCCAATGTCCCCTCTCTAGCAACAGAGAGGACTCTCAGATGGTGTGCTCCACCTGCCCCATCTATAATATCCACATCATGGAAGTAATAATCGGAAAGGCTCAGGATGCTCTACAGTTTCACAAGAGGACCCAAGCATATTTGGTGGCACATGGAGTAGTATGTGGTACACAAATATGTGGACCTGATGAGGATGATGCAGCAACACTCGAGCCATCACCAACATCACCAGAATGTGGCTGAGCTACTATAGAAGCATGCGAAACCAAAAGACCACTCAAAGAGTGAATAGCATGGATAGTCTGTGTGGCTGCATCTTGCATAATATCTGGATGGTACTGGAGGTGGCAGAGGAAGGCGAGGGAGGGGAACATGTGGGTGGGGTATTACTCTAACTGGCCCTGCTCTATCCTAGGGCATACCTCCACCAACGCCTTGGAAGGGTCTAATGTCAAAGTAATTGACATGATGCCCTAACACAAACTTAGCATATAATTTTTTTATAAAGTAAAATGGTACATCCAAATTGTTGTTCGATGGTTTCAAAAAAACCATACACCAACGATCCCAAAAGTTTTCTACAATGTCTCTATGAGTGCACCATTTTATAGAAAGTTTTGGTTTATTAACATTAACCGGCAAACTAGTGCGGGGGTTAACAAATAAAGAGGCTATTTGGGCTTTGGTTATTCCAAGATCTTTCACATCATCATAGGACAATCCACATGCATAATATTCTCTCATGTCTTCTCGCCATGAATGAAAGGAATTATGTTGCGAGGAGAGGGTTTCTATATTTTTAATTATTTCTTTCATTGTGTTTGACATCTAAGATAATCGAGGGACTCTCGTATAAACTTCAGAAATGCCCCTTAATTTTTGCAATTTTTCAGAAATTAATTCTTGAATTGATGGCTGGAGGTGGTGGGAGGGAGGAGGTGGAGGTGGTGGAGGTGGTGGAATTGGTGCATTTTCATCGTCAGCAGCCATAATGCCCGATTCAATATAAAAACAAATCAATCTAATTAGAATTAGACAATATAAATGAAAATATTATAAAAATACCCTAGTTTATAACAAAAATCTATAAAATTTTCTAATTTTTAATCCAAATACATACAAAACACTATTTTTAAGTCAAAATCCATTGCAAACATTCAAATTTTATCAAAATCCATGCTAAACTCAAATTTTTCATAAAAAATCTATCAAAACCACCCAACTATTTAGGTCCAACCTTTACTGGGAGAGTTATCAAACCAATTATAGGGAAGCCATAACCATCATGAGCTTTAATCATGCTTTTGATTGTTCATAATCATCTGCATAAAGTTCATGTACATACAATAACTCTTTTTTTATCATATTCACTATGTACATGGGATCAATGAGTATTCCCTTTTTCGGGTTTCTGCAAACTTGATATAAAGAAGACCATCGAAATGTAGTTATAGAAGAATCAATATATGTAAAAGAAATGTCAAAAAAAATATTGGTTTTTCCTTTATGATTTTAAATATTAATAATGTTTATAGAGATGGAAAAATCATTATCATCTTCTTCATTATCATTGTATTGAACAAAGTTTGTTGAATGAATTGGCAATGGGCTTTTAAATATTTGTAAGTATTGATTAGGTGAAAAAACCAATTTATTTCCTTTGTCATTAATAGGTCATCCAACTTGATTTGATTAGAATGAGGTCTTGCACTTGGTTATAATATTATAGCTACATCTTTCCATATCATGTCGAGGTGTATGATGATATTGAAAAAATGTTTTTGCATTAAAGTTTGGTGGTAAAGGTTTAATTGTTTGAACATGACTAATTGGAGGAAGTTGAATCATATTCTTGTTTAACAATTGCAACATGATCACATGGAGAGAATCAAACAACTATGAAAATTTCCTATCTCATGGCCTAAATTTATATCTAGAGTTATGTTTACAGTAGTTACTTTTGTCTCAATATTATGAGCAGTTTGACATGAATGTTTATCAAGTAATGAATATTTTGTTTTTCTTTTTAAATGATTGATAGTTTTTTTGAGGCATGACTTATATGATTGACCAATAGGAGCCTATGAAGGGGTACCTTCATACCAACTAATCGACATTCGATAATCATGAAGGGTTATACAAAAACGTGTTAAGGATGGATATTTCATTAGAAATTTCTTATCTTGAATATTAGGTTGTAAGTTACCTATAAACACCCTTTGAATGTCAACATCTTGAAGACTATAGGAGAATTTCAAATAAAGGGATTAGTATCATTTCATAAAGTTTTATTTTCAGGTCCTTTTGATTACAATGAACTAAAATTTTGTTAATGTAACTTTGAGGACCGGGATGTTCACTTGAAAGTGTTGAGGAAATCATTAATGAGTTGTGTAAAGGAGGTAATTACTGTTTGACAATGAACAAACCAATCCAAGCCATATCTTCAATGATATAGAAAAGAGTTTCAATTATGAGTGAATCTTCAAAATAAAGTCTCTTACACAAGGTAGTAAAAACCAACAAAATGGTTATTAATAGATATTTTTACCATTGTACTTTCCAAACAGGTATTTCAATGTTTTATAGTATAGGTGTATTTAAAATAGTGAACATTAATGAACTATGTGTAAGGTATTTTGGATGTTTACTATTGGTTTGATTTTGGTTTAAGTTTGAAATTTGTTGTTGTAATAATCTCATGCTTTAAATAAAAAAGTTGATTTATCACAAAATCATTGGGCCACATGTTGTGAGAGTTTTTCAAGTATGGTGAAATAGTATGGAGGAATGGTGGGATATTATATTTCATGTTTAGGAGGGGTGATGAATATGAAGGTTTTATAGGTGAAGGGACAAAACTATTATAATTTCCACTAGAAATTCCTAAGCTTGAGTTTAAACCATTGTTATATTCCATCATTGATGCTATGATTGGAGGTGTAAAGTTGGGAATAGAAGGCATTATTGTGGGAGAGGAAACTTATTTTCCAAAAGGATTTTGAGCATTAGTCAAAAATTTCGTGAAACTAGCTACCAAAGGAATATTAGAATCTACTATATTAGCTAGGCTACGTAACACTTCTATCCCTTCCTAATCATTTACCAACTTCCCAATGCTATCCAAAAGAGGAATTGCTTCTCCATCCAAAGGTTCAATGCTTAAGAATTGTTGAATTCATTGTAGGTCTTTATCCAATTATTCTAGATTATCATTGGGGACCTTAGAAATAACATATGCCAAGTCCACATAAATGTTAGGTTACAAAAAAGACATGGGTAATGTAGGACTAGGGAGGGAATATAAGATGGATTGGGTAGACATTATACGTTGAGTGAAAGAGTTATAAGAATCAAGCTCAACATTGGCTATGATTGCAACATAAGAAGCCATAAGTCTACAACTACATCTCACGTGGGTATTAGTGAAGTGACACAAGGTCATGAAGCTCATAAATTTTCTACAAGATTCAAAACAATTTAATGCTAATGCCTGATTAAATACAAAAACAAATCAATCTAATTAAAACCAGACAATATAAATGAAAATAGTATAAAAATACCCTAGTTTTTTTTAAAATCTAACAAAAACCCTAGTTTTTAACAAAAATTAATAAAATTCTCTCATTTTTAATCCAAATACATAAAAAACACTATTTTTAAGTGAAAATCCATTGCAAACATTCAATTTTCATCAAAATTCATGCTAAACTCAACTTTTTCATAAAAAATCTACCAAAAAACCCTATTTTGAAAAAAATCAACTAAAATTAAACAAATCGAATTGAAATTTTGATTAGAGCAAATAAAAAATCAAGAATTTTACCTGTTGGAGATGGATTTCAAATCGGATATCTGATTTGCGCTTTCCACTGTGCGCCCGCCGTAGTTGAGCCGAATGCAAATGTGAAAATGAGTTTTGGTCGCCCGAAATTTTATATATATATATGTCAACAAAATCGGATATCCGATTTGGATTGGATATCCAATTCTTAAATCTAAGTTTTTGCTCTACCTCGGTAGTCACCCGAGCCCCAAAAAGTCAACTCAACATTTTCGCATTTTTGAGTCGTAGAAACACGTATTTTTTTCTCCATTGCCACTTTTTGGCATACCATGATCCTGCACATGCCCCCAACATCTGGTAATCTAAAAATCCTTCAGGTCCACATAGCAACATGTCCATCAAGTGGCACTAAGATCTCCAAAACAAGTAGAGATTACCATCACTGTCAAAATCTTACACAAAGCAATGTATCCAAGCTATCCATGACATTGTGATACAACATGCTATAGATCCCTATAACCAACTATTTAGGTAATCAGCACCATCCATCTTCTCATCCCAAAGCAACCACACTAATGCACAAGTGACCACAGACAAGGCCAACTAACAAATCTACATCAACATTGCATCAACCTTGTGGATATAGACAGTCTACATCTGAGTTATCTCATTGTAGCCAATCGATAGCTAAACCATCAACCACATAACTCAAAGATCAATTCCATCGAATGTGAAAACCCATCATCACATTAGTAATCATAAACTAAGATATCAAAGAAGATAACCATGTAGACACCAAGACTCCAACACCAAATCATGACCAATTCCAATTTTCCAAACATGTCCACAAAGAGCACCATAGTCAAGGAATCCACAAGCAACACCACAAGAATGTTGAGTGAAAAATAACATACCAAAACTCTCATATAGAGAAAGCATCTCACCTCCTCATACCATGCCGAAGCATGCATGCAAAACTACAACCATCTCATCCAGCAACACTCCAAAAGCCAGGGTCTAGAAAATAGTTTAATAGCAACTCCACATAGTCACAAGTTTTGCTTGATGTGTAAAACCTGCAGAACCACATAAAACATGCAAGTACAGTACATCCTTAAAAAAGGAAAAAATATTTCAAGAACTCAAGGCCCCCTTCATGCCAATTCCAAAACCATCAATATGCACATGCATCCTAGAAAGAGATAGGCTAATGATTAACTCCATAGCCTTCAATATTCGAGGTTAACATAATACAATGCCTTCCAACACCAGGAAATACCACCAAACATAAGCACTCTCTTCCATGATTGAGACACAACCAAAGCTTCTCTATATCACCATGGATCCTCTCACACAGACACCCAATATAAAATCTTTGCTGCAATTTAACCAAAAAGCAAAGAAATCCACCTCATACATTAAGGTTATACCACTGCCAAGATAACTAACTGCATCTTCACCATCCTTCAAACTATGTGCTATCTCTAAATACTACAACACTTCCACTCACCAAAGGATCAGTACATCAGCCAATTCCTCTAGATTTCCTCAAGCCTGACAAAATAAGAAATCTTCACAGGAGAAATACCCAGAACCAGCAACCAAAAGAAGGCTTTGATACCACTTTTTGGGAAAATTTTGGCATCTTAGAGAAACCTCCAAGAACAGTAGTGCCTTTAGTAACTTTAATTTCAAATAGATTGCCTCAAAAACAAGTACAACTATGTCACAAAGCAAAATCAGACATGGTTTCAACAATTTGCATAAATAGATTCAACAAACAAAACCATTAAACATGAAAGATGGTGCAGAACATAAGAACACACATATTTACATGGGGAAAACCCTTTCGGGTAAAAAACCCCACATTCCAAAAGATCTGAGCCATTGCATTATTGAGCAACAAATAGAGTTACAATACAATCTCAGGCTCATAGCCTTTTTCACATATATTACTCCTTGTTTCATTCTAGAGACAAACTGGAAACAACCCTGTTCTATTTCCCTCTCTCCTTTTTATATTTCCCTGACCAACCTCTCAGTCCATACAACCTTTTCACTGTTACAATACTCTCACATAGTATACAGTATAGATTAACATGAGAGATCAACCAAGAAACTTAATTTGGAGAGATTTCGGCAGCATAATCCTACCTCAATCTTCCTCTCACACATCGTACTACAAAACGTCCAATGTATATACATTCATCTTCAAAAAACAGGAAATGATTCAACTTCTATAGATCAGTTCATTTTCCAATAGTCAGACCAACTATCAACCGGTCTAACTTCTCCAACTCACTCATTATCCTCCAATGAACATCATACACATTAGCAGTCAACCAAGTCAGCGTCCTTCCAACCACGGTCTTCTTTCATGTTCATCATCTAGAGTCTCTCCGATGTCTTCATTATCTTGAGGTCTCAACCAACCCCCATCGATAAGACAACACCCATCAGAATGAGATTACAATGCTAGGCCAACAACACAAGTCACCCTGATGATATTAAGTTCAACCACCCCGATATAGGCCATCGGCCTGAGTCACACCGATGATCAACAAGAGCACCAACTGTTATGGGATCAGCCTTATCGACACAAGAGTAAGCATCGGAGAAGGTTTCACCAAGGTCCCATGTCACATCGACAAAAACACCTCATCAGAAAGAGTTACACCGAAGGCAAATCCCATCAGCCAAACATGCTATGTTGCTAAGACTTCTTATAGAGCCTTCATGTCACCCCAACCAAATACCATCAGCTAGAGTCATACTAAAATTCATGATGAGAAAATCCATCAGCAAGAGTCACAACGATATGTATTAGGAGCAGCTCCATTGGCAACAAACTAAAAACTCACAATGATAGCTCAAGTCACATCAACCACTTCCATCAGCAAGGCAAACTAAATGTCACACCAATATCAGCCAGACTTCTATCATCGAACAAAGCTTACACTGATAGTTCAGGTCATGCCGATGACCCTCATTGCCAGGACATTCAGGAGGTCACACTGAAGTGAACACTAGTCGATGCATCACTAAAAATAATTTCATAACCACCACAAATAGGTTACGGATTTACCAATCCCCGAGACAAGCCAATACTATTATCGCCTAGTCGGAGAAAATGTAAACTTAATAATTCTGCAACAAGGTTCTTAAGTTACCAAAACCACCAAAGCCGTGACAATGAAGAAGATCAGCCAATCAGGAAGTTATGGAACTTCCAAATACCTTGACAAGGTTACCAAGTTATGAAAACTAGCAATCGGTTGACAATGAAGAGATACAAGCTAGCAAGTAGAGGCACAATTTCCAACAGTAGTGAGGAAGGAAACAGTAATCTCAAGCTACATAATAAAATTATTTTTTATTATCAACAGACACCCATAGGAATTCCTCTAGAATTTTTAAAATCTTCACATAGGAGGCCTTAAAGAAACCCAACAATAAGAGTAGTAAACATGTGTGGTGACCAAGACTTTTGAGAACATGTATAATTTTCTTTCAAATGAAAGAGGCTTAGCAATTCAATATATGAGCTTTTTCTCAGTTATAGAAATAACAACTTGCCACAAGGTGGAAGGGGAGGCTTCAAAGGAAAATAGAATGTGGAGAAAGTTGAAAATTTTTCCATGATCAGTCCATTTCCATCCATAGAAATTTAACCAACTAGATTTAAGAAATGATTTCCTATAGAATTGAATTTTTTTCACTAAATACTTGACCTTGAAGTTTTAACAAAAAAAATTAGGCAATTCAAGACATATTTGATATTCTCGTCTTTCTCCAACAAATAAAAAATTGAATCATCTATAAAATAATCATTGACTAACCAAATAATAGAATTAGATAAAAAAAATTCCTTTAACCAAATTGCATGAAAATACATGAACCAAAGCCTTCACTTGTAAGCCCATAAAGAAACACCCTCGTATTTCATTCAAACATTTAGTCTAGATTTATTTATGGTATGTTGTAAAGATTTCATTTGATTAAACAAGGCCTAAATTTTTGATATGATTTCCATTGGAAAATGGCATCCACGTAGGCCTGGAATTTGATGGTCTATTTGACCATTTCTTTAATTTTAGACTGTATATTACAGCTATAAAATTTAGTAGACCATATAGTTTGACTTGTTATATATTTATTAAACTGTAAAAAAATATTATAAGGAAAAAAAATATAGTATTTTAATCTATAATATGTAAAATTTTATAATTTTTATTATAAAAGGATAAATTAATTTAGAATAGAATATAATTTTTTTGAATATTTTCTAATATGAATTTAGAAACTTTCCACATTTTTATAATAGTTATCATTTTTTTAATATTAATATATGTGATTTATACTATTATTATAAAAATATATATTATTTTAGAATCTTTTCAAAATAGAATATAATTACTTTTAATTTAGAAATTTTTGTTAATTGTTAATTATAACAATATATTTTTATATTTATTACTAATAATTATCATTGTTTTCTAATTTTTCAAAATATTGCATTTATAAAAGATTTTATATAAAAATTCATAAATAAACAATTTTTTTGACATACATTTAAATGACCAAACCATCATAAAATTTTCATATGACAGGTAGGGGTGATCGTCAAATTCTAGGCCTGCATCCACGTACCATGTTTGAATATTTTCTTGATTACATAGTGTGAATCGAATGACAATTAGAAAGCACATGTCAAAAAGTAGTGGGTTCGGTTAAAGTAGGCTTGTGGAATAATATTGACTTCATTCTTTCCTCCTTTTTTAGACTTTGCATTGACTACGACTTTGAATTGAATAAGAGGTCTATATAACACTCATTTTTGAAAGAATTTATGGAAGTAGCCAAAGCTAAGAGCAGAGGAACAATTTGAGTAGAGGCAGAGTTTTCTAATGGCTTGTTCAGGGTAAGCGTATATCACTTAATGTTTTTATGTTTTTTTCTTGCTTTCTGCTGGAGCAATGGTGGATTGGTTTACATAGTTTATGGTGTAAATATTATAAAGTTGATTTATTAACTTGAATGGGTATTGTATAGGATGAGGAGATTAAAAAGAAAAGTGGCAATAGTGATAGGTGGATCAAATGGTATAGGTGCAGCCACGGCAAGGAAGTTTGTGGGAGAAGGTGCTTATGTGTACATTGCTGACATCGATGAAGAGGCAGGACTTAAAGTTTTCCAAGAGCTCTATGGTAGTTCTTCTTTTGTGAAATGTGATGTGGCAATCGAGAGCCATGTAAAAGGAGTTGTAGATTGAGCAATGGAGGAGAAGGGACGTCTAGACATTATGGTCAACAACGCGGGTATGTTGCATGCTCATCATAATTCCATCACTCAGGTTCCTTTGGACACTTGGGAAAGAGTAATGGCTATGAATGTGATAGGGTATATGTTAGGCATGAAGAACGCTATGAGGGTCATGATTCCATGCAACTCTGGTTCCATACTCTTCAACTGCAGTGTGTTGGGACTTATCAAGAAAGATAATGCCTCTCATGGCTACATGGCTTCCAAGAATACTTTGTTGGGGTTGATGAGGAGCGGTGTAGTTGAGTTGGAAAAGATAGGAATACGTGTCAATTTTGTGTCATCCTTTGGGATTGTGACAAGGATGATTGAGGAGTGGCTTGATGAGGTTTCTAATGGGCAATGTCCTAAGGAGGTCCTTGTGGATGAAATGTAGAGGAATGCCACCAATGGAAGGAAGCTTACTATTGATGATGTGGACAATGCTTTTTTGTTTCTAGCATCTGATGAGGCTTCCTACATCAATGGCCACAACCTTATAGTTGACGAGGGTTATTCTATTCATGGGTGAGATATTGTATCCTTTAAAGATCCACCTCACAATTAGAAAGTTGTAAAATTTTCTTTGATTTATATGTTCAATTTAAACAAAAAAAGGGTTGGAGTCCTTTTAAAAACTCTGATTTTACCTTTAATAAAAAATAAAGTTTAAAGTTTTCCAAGAGCTCCATGGGAGTTGTTCGTATGTGAAATGTGATGTCGCAATTGAGAGCCATGTGAAAGGGGTTGTAGATTGAGCAATGGAGGAGAAGGGACGTCTAGAAATTATGGTCAACA
>VDFB02390629.1:0-10642 GCA_007258455.2 Sequoia sempervirens | reverse complement strand
AATGAGGTTTGAATCATGATGACAAGAATAAAAACAAAACTTAACCATCACACCATGCCACTCTTGGTAGATTTTTTCCCGAACATGTTGCATGACCTCTTTATGTAGTATTATATAAGTATACAAGTTTTTTAAAAACAAATTATATTTTAAAGTTTTAAATTTATTTTATTTAAAATATATTACAATAAAAAAGAACAATGGGATTTTTATGTATATAGTATTAAATGGAGGTGTACATGATATGTTGAGCAAGAGGTATACCATTAGGTTTTTGATCCCTTGCATCCACCTACAAATATGTTCAAACATACTAGCCACCTCCCTCAATAAAATTCTAGTGGCCACCAATATGTAATGGCTCCTCCACTCAACATGTCACCTAGGATATACTATTATCACTATATCTTTTCTATCTTATTGACCAAGTGGTAGTCAACCCATCTAGGATATAATATTATCATTGTATCTTTTCTATCTTATTGACCAAGTGGTAGTCATCCCATGGATGGTTGTTGCATAACTAGATAACCACTTGGTTTCCTAATTAGTTAGTGCCACCACCTTACCACTATTCAATAGAAAATAATCCTCTTAATAGTTTGGGTGGCTAATTTTGGAAGGCCATGTAATTCTAGTCATCATACACAGGTAGTTTTTGATATGATTTATTTTGAAATAATATATGATTCTAGTAGCTTCATAGTAGTGCAATCTAATGTTTGGTTTTTTTTATTTTATTTTAGAAAGTATAGATTCTCATAGGTCTAGTTTTGTTTAAATAAATTTTGAGAATTCATTTGAGCTCATATAACAATATTTTTAGGTACAATATTTTTTATAATTATGTATAATTTTATGTGTATTTCTCAGTGATGTAATCTAGTTATTTATATTCATTCTTAAATTTATACTTTTAATAATATGGTCTTTAATTGTCGTATTTGATATACTAAGATCAAGACCACTTCAGTAATTTAGTAATTATAAATTTTAAGTAGATTGAATGGTCAAGTGTTACAATCAATGTTTAGTAGGAGAATGTATTTATTGAAGTTTTTTAGGGGTATTAATATAAACATACTAAAAATATAAAGTTCCATCACACATATACTTGTCTGTGGGGGGCTAATAGATTGAAATTTTGTAATAACAAACTAAAATAAAAGTTTCATTAAGGGTTTAATCCTTAGGCTTCTAGTGTTTCTATATATAAGTAGATATTATGGGATAAATAATATAGTCACATGACACATGAATTATGAGGTCTCCATCTATTGATGAAAATGAGTTGCATCTTGACTAAATTTTGGGTCCTCTTATTCTCTTTCTCCCACATTGTTCTTGTGACTTGGCATATCCTAATTCACATCAATTCACATATCAAATTGAGAGGCATTAATATATGGCAAATATGATCAAATATTCCATATAATTAACATTGGTTTACATCTCACATTGAGAACTATTCATTATAGTCAATATTCATAAACTTTGTATGGTACTTGATCCTATTGATTAGTTTTAGTATAATTACCATCAAAATTCATATACACGAGTAGCTTCTAGGTTCATTCATTTATCACATCCTCTTTTTGAGATAGATATTTTTCCTATATGTGTTCTCTTTCTCTTCTTTTGGGGGTACTCTATTTGTACTTTAACTTTATTTCATATTGTACATAGGTACCTAATATGACTTGTTCTTGTAAGATCAATTTATTTATTACCTTAGTTGTACTTAAGGAAGGGTTTTGTTGTAATATTATATTACACTTATATAATGTCTATTTAGGTTATTAAAATTATTTACTTGGATAAACTAGAAATGAACATAAATATTTAACAAGATCTCTTTGTGTTTTGGCCTTTAACTTTATAGGCCTGATTAACATGATGGAAATTCTATATTTATTTAAAGGAATTTTGTGAGGATGTCATATATATTGATTCACTATTTAAGACTTGGTACAAAATGAAAGACATTTAAAAGAAAAGAGATTATAGAAATTATAATTAAGCACCATATTAAATACTATTTTATCAAATGATATTATTGTATAGAGAAAAAAGGATGAAAACATATAATCTTGCATTTCCCAACTTTGCAGAAATAAAAATAATCAATTTGCTAGGAGTTGATGTCATCTAATTAAACCCTATGAACATCATGTTTAATAAAATATAATAAAATATATTTTGTATTTAGAGATAATATGTTCTAACCAAAATTTCACTTGAACATACATTATAGCATAGAAATTTAATCACTTTATTTTGCACTCATGCATATGTTTCTCATATAACACACATACACCAACCATATACACAAAATTTGAGATTTCAATAAATGTAAAATTAGCACATACTAATATGCTCTATTAAATATTTAAAAAACATATGTAAATTATTGAGTACATCCTATCAATGAGCTACACTTCAAATTCCAACACTCGAACCATTTATGGTATTGTAATGTGTTAGATGGTTCACCAACAATACATCTTAGAGCTATCATTATTGTGTGGGATTGTATTGTGTTCATAGGTCCATATTTGGTGAAATAAATAGATTTGGTGTTGGTAATGATAAATGGTTAGAAGAGATTGCAAGAAAATTAATTCTAATTGTATATTGAAATTTGGATGAGACAAGTTTATGAAGTTCAA
Source organism: Sequoia sempervirens (assembly GCA_007258455.2). Taxonomy (NCBI): domain Eukaryota; kingdom Viridiplantae; phylum Streptophyta; class Pinopsida; order Cupressales; family Cupressaceae; genus Sequoia; species Sequoia sempervirens. The sequence goes on along the minus strand of VDFB02390629.1, from coordinate 7,973 downwards.
AATGTATGAGGTTTTTTATTTTATAAATATATTTTTGATCTATAGACAAGAAAGATGAAAACGAAGTATAGAGTCTAGGATAAGGGAGAGACTCATGGTAGTTATAGTCCACAACATGCATTTCAATCTATGTACATAGAATTTTGAGTATACAATAACATGATAAAAAAATATAATCTATCCTACTAAAAAAATAAAAGAAATACTTAAGATAAAGCAATGAGATAGCAAACATTGATGAAAAAAGTACAACTAGATTGCTAGTACCAATCTTTGTTGCACTAAGGGTGGGGGCCTTGGATCGATTGGCTAAAGCATCCTGTTATAGGCAAGAGGTCATGAGATCCAATCTCCCCTCATTCCCATGGTATCAGAGGGTGTGTCACACTAGTGTCATTGATCAAGTGAAAAATGTTTACTAGGCATATTGTAGTTCATAGGGGGTGCTACTTGATTCCTGTAGTCTAAAAAACAAATCTTTGTTGCATTGAGATATGGTGGTCATGCATAAGGATTATGGATTTGATGGTACGAGAGTTCCTTCACCACCAACATAACATTACATAGGGTCAAGATTAAAATAGGTTAGGATGGATCCCATTTATAAAAAAATTACTATAAGGTTTGATGGCTAGGACCAAAAGTAAATATCAAGGGCTCAAATTGGTTGATATCCATGGAGAGATGAGAGGAGGAAAAGTGTCCTCATTTGGTTGGTGGAAGGGGAGGAGTCTAAGATCAAATTCAAGAATCTATGGTGGAGGATTCCTTTGGGAGGAGTAGATGGTGAGAATGAAAAGGGTACTTGGGAGTACCTTACCTGGTGATGGGAAAGTCTTTTGAACCATGTGACATGGTACCAAGATCATGCCACATGTACAAAGTAACTATCCTTTGTGCACAAATTTCATGCCTCTATACATATTTTGGGATTGTGCATGATTTGAGGGGTTTGACTAAGGTTAGTGTGTGCAAGTGAGGGATTAGTGGGTTAATTAATTTTAACCTACTAATAAAATGTGGATGAAAAATGAAATTAAATAAATAGCTATATTCATTTAATTCTTGAAAAGGGGATATGAGACTTAGGAAAGAAATATTTATATTTATTTATTTAAGGTGTACATTAGAAGGATGATTAATTGATTTTAGGCTAGAAAAATGATTAGGTGAATAGTGATTTTATTAAATAAATAATATAAAATATTATTTAATTAATAAGGGGATGAAAATCAAATTATTAATTGAATAAATTGGGATTTACTCAATCAATTATAAAGGAAATGGTTGGATTATTCGGTAATTGATGATGTGTCACTTTTAGGTGTATACACAATATATAGTGATTGCATATTATTATAAGAAAAATACTAAAAATACTTAGATATGGTTAAACACATACATATTGTTTGTATTTATTTTAAAACATTATCCAATAAAATAATTCAAAACTAATTTTCATCAATAAAAAGTTTATTGTAATATGAATAGATATAAAATTACTATTTTTAGAAAAAATAAAATAATACATTTTGTTGGATGCAAAGAGATTTCATACAAAATTCCCATTCCTTTGCTTGGTGGAGAAACATGGTTTTCGCCTTAAAGGAAACTATCAAAGTGCGAACAAAATGCAAAATGAATTCATGGAACATATTTTCCAATATTAGTTTTATTTTTTGAATCATATTAAGTCTCTCGAACCTCATCGTTGTTAGATAAAATGGTGTACTAACAAATAAAGAGCATTAAACATGTAAAATATATAATACACTTCCTAATAGAGAAGAAAATGAATGATAAGAAACAATGGTATGGAAGGCTTTAAGGGAGAGGAGCCAATCATGGGTATAGAACCTATCGTGGGTATAGTTTTAGATAGTCTGGGGCCAGTTTTGGACAGCTTGGGGCCCGCTTTTGGGCAATAAAAGTGCCAATAAATTTACACTTAATATCCAATTGCAAATCACTTTAATTCAAAAAATACACAAATTGACCAATCATGTAATGCGACATCAGCATACCAATATTACATGACTTAGTGACCCACTATCGGTCCATGACTTTTTTTGTGGTTTTTGAAAAATGGTCCAAAAATATTGATAGACGTGCCCAATTTTCACCAGAAAAAAATGGGGAGATGCCAGCTCGACGGTCAAGAGACGTGGCAAAAAAAATGTCCAATTTAGACGCTGATGACGTGGACCCCTCGCTCAAAGTTACCCTACCCACCATCGGCTCTTCTCCCTTAATGGATGTATCAACATTACTTTTTGGTTTTGCTCTCGTGCTCATAACTTCTGGTGTTGTCTCTCCTCCACTTTCCCTGCTATTGTTCCCCACAAATGGAGTTTGAGATCTGCGTTTTTTGGATTTTCCCAACATCACAATATTATCTCTCAGACCTTTAGACAAATTATTCTTAAATTTATTTGGAGACTTCAGTACTTGACTTCATTCTCCAACCTTTTTCCCACTTCATATAGAAGTCTTAATGCTCAATGCAGATTTCTCACTCCATCTCACCACTCTTCAGCATACTCTCCAAGCTAATCTGGACCTTGAAGTTACACTGGCCAACCTACAATGCAAATTAAATGTTTTAATGCCAGTCTGCAGGACACCAGCTCAACCAGCATTCATGGTAGCATGATACAGAGGACCATTCTAGAGGTTTATTTTGACAGAGGTTTTATCAGGGGCTTATGAAGAAATTAATGATTAGCCAAGGAATGTCTATGCACCCTGACAGCTTTTCAGTCTATCTGTTTAGCTTTCTTGTTGCAGACAGGCTCAAAAAGGCTTCAAGTACTCTCCAGCAAATTCAATTGGCTAGTGTACAGTCACGACCTCTGCCAGCATCCTCTTTGCAAATGGGAGTTTTGGATCAGCACGTGGACATCCAGCTGGCTGTTTCACTTTGTTGATTCCTTCCAGATGCTGTCCATCCCTCTTCATTATATTTGGAAATGCTTTTGTAATCAGGCATGCAGAATGTGAAATCATAGGCAGATTGAATGGACAGGCTGCAAAAAGGCTTTAATAAAAAAAACATTACTTTTCTGCATGGAAAATTCTTGCATGGTATACAGTACGTCAAGTTTTCCATTGAATGATATAAGTTTAAGTCACTCAATGCTCATCATAATCAACCAAAAGCAGAGACCATGTGCTGTATTCACATAGTACAATGGGCATCTATTTATTTCTTTCATTTATTCGGTGCTGTAAATAGCTCTACTTCATCACACATGCAACTATAAATGCTTTATTTCTGATAATTATTGCATTGAATCAGAAAAAAACAGTCTGTTTCATAAAATCTTTATAAACCAAACATTCTTACAAATAAGTCTAGAGCTAACTTCATTTATTTTTATGCTATTATTGGGGTAGTTGCATGCAACTGTATACAGCTATGGTTACTGTGAAGTTTCTTAGCAGATCACAAGACAGTTGGCATCCCTGTTTTCAATACGTTTGTGCATGGAAAGGTACTGTTTTTTAATTATATTTAAGTTTCCTGACTGGTTTGTCTTTTATAATTATATCCCTTTATGGTCATCAAATCTGTTGCTATTTATTATTTTTCTTTACCATGGATAAACGAATGATCAAGTGCAAGCAATATAAGTGGATATGGTGGAATTTAGTCATAGAGTATGCTCGGCCATATTCATGATGATGGGAGCTGAAATATGACTACTTAAATGAGGTGAATGGAGAGGATCTTATGATAGGTATGAAAGAGGATATGGTAGTTGGGTATGTTTTAATTGTTGTGATATTATTTGTTGATTTAATGTTTTAATAGATGTGATAAGTGAATGGAAGATGATGTTAAGAATATCTATTATTTCTGTATGAAAGATTTTTCGAAGAAGAATGTGCTGAGCAATATTTGTTTTAATGATTCATGTCAGAAGAGAATATGGAAAGAATTAAAAAAAAAATTCCTAGTTATTTTGTACTTCCAAAGTTTAGTGGTTAACCATTCATAACAAGTAAGAATGTATGGAACCTTACAAGATCATCATTAAATATATTTATTGAAATTAAATTAGTATGTAAGTATTTTAAAGTGACATTTCTCTTGCTTTTAGGTAGATGCATTCAATATAATTATGTTAGTAATATTTTTAAATATTAAAGTTGAGATAACATGTTTTTATATTATTTTTGGTTTGTGATTGGATTCTTATTTATTTTTATTTACTCTCCATTTGTATGTAGGTCACATTATCATCTTCAATATCACTCATCGGTGTTAATTTAATGTGTCAAAAGGTCTCAATTAGGGGAGAAAAATCACTTAAATCAACTCAACAAAATTCGGTGGAATGCTGCTGAATTGAAGAATAGCAAGCTGTTGCAGTGTTTTTTGGTGGCTTCGTAAGTTGCTCGCCTCATCCTAATTGTACCTCAAATAACAAATGTGTAATGTTTTTGATGCCACGCTAAGCCTATTTATTTGGAGCTGATATCTTGTTGCAACTGACTACTTCTATTGTTCTGTCATTGTAATCACCAACATATTTTGTTCTATCTTGTCACTATTTTTTGGCTATCATATCTAAGTTTCCTAGATTGTTTTATATTTATAATTGGGTTCTAGGAAAATTCACCACCAGCAATTCACCGACGGAAAATTCACCATCAACAATTCACCGCGGGAAAATTCACCACCACCAGCAATTCACGCCATGGAAAATTAACTGCCAAAAATTCATACAATTAATTTTTCGTGCGGTGAATTGTCATGACGGTGAATTTTCCTCGAATGAATTGTTGGAGGTGAATTTTCCGTTGATGAATTTGCCAGATACCTTATAATTGTATTCCTTAAGCTCATCCATTTCTTTGCTATTTATTATTATTCTTTACCTGAATAAATGAATGACCTAGCACAAACAATAGACGTGGATATAGTGGCAATTCATTCATGAGCTATGCTGGACTATATTCATAATGATGCCACCTCAAACCCCGCTACTTAAGTGAGGTGAATGGACCTCATGACAATTATTTCTTCCTCATTATTTCTGCATGGAGGATTTTTGGGGAAGATTGGTGCTCACTACTCTTGCCTCCTTTGTCCAAATTTCAGAAGAGAACATGGAAGGAATTAAGGAAAAGCTCCCAGTATTTTTTAGTTTCAAAGTTTACTGGTTAACCGTTCATAATAACTATGAAACATTACAAGATTTTTATTAAATATATTTATTGATATTAATTTATAAAATAAATATTTTAGAGTGATATTTTTTTTTAGATAGTTGTGTTTAATATAATTATGTTAGTATTTAAATATTTAAAATGTATGTTTATAATTATAAATATATTAAAGTTGAAGTAAAATATTTGTGTTTAATATATTGATAAGAGATAAGTATTTATGTTTAAGTTTGGTATGTAGTTTGATTTTTAGTTTCTTCACTTGTATAAAGTCACCATCTTTAATATCACTCATCAATGTTAATTTAGTATGTTAAAAGATTTCATTTAAGAGAGCATAGTCGCTTAAATCAAGTCAGCAAACGCCTTAAAAGTGTTTATAAACATGAGATTGACAAATTAGTATGTTAAGAAGGTAAAAGCAAATAGACTTGTAAGATGCACGTTCTATTGATTTAATCCATATAACAGTTGAATCTTGTATGGCAAATCAAATCCTCAACAATTGAGATCAAACTTGAAGCACTAACTATAACAATTTTAATGTCTTTTGAGACATGTAATTTTAAGATGGTGGAACAACATCAACATCATTTCTTTATCATCAATCTTTAAACTAAACCCCTCTCTCCACTTATTTTTCAAATGTTTATTAGAATTTCCAATTCTACTATCTAGATTATTTCCTTACCAATCCCAACATTTTTTTAATCTAAATTAACCCCTTATCAATCAAAACTATTTTATATCTAAATTAATTATCCATATAATTAATCTAAATAATCTTACAAAAATATTTCACATATAATATTATATATTTTAAAAAATAAAAAATATTTTATACTAATATTATCTAAAGCTATAAATATATAATAATTCAAATAAAATAATTTCTTAAAAAAATATTAGAGAATAAAAAGTATTCAATATATACCATAGAACATTCAAAATAAAATATCACAAAATATTTATGTTTATTTTAATTTTCTTCAATCATTCAACTTTTATGGTAATATAACATAATAAAAAATATTATTTTTCATTTTAATTTCTTATAAGAATATATATTTTTATTTTATTTGTGATTTAGTTTCTTATACTAGGTAAGAGTTGTCTAAATTTTAGCATAATTAAGAAATTAGAAAGGAAAATATAATTATTAAAGGTTAGTGATAAAAATAAATAATAATAGAGAATTAAGAATAATCAAAAGGTGATAAAATGATTGTAAAACATCAAATAGATCATAGAAGGGAAGAGAAGAACTACATTTGGTCTACCATGTTTTTTAGGGCTGTCACTTCTCACTCTTACTTCATTCTTTATAGACAATCATTCAAGACATTGACATCCACAGGATCTATGTCTTCATTTTTAGCTCAACTTATAGTTCTCTTGTGATAACCTTTGATCACCACCCTTGATGAAGCAACTCTCTTATTCCCCATATTGTCTTAGAATTGTTGAATTTTATTGATGTAATTGTTACTAGTGGTGATGCTTAATTTAATAATCTTATTTAGGTTATTAAGAGAGCCATTACAAATTCCACCTTCTCTATTTTTACATTCATACTTGCTAGTCCTTACGGGAGATCCCACAATAGTGGTTTACAATTTTTGGCCAAATTGGACACTGATTATTTTTTTAAACACAATCTCCACATTCGGGCACCTATAGCAATTAAACCGTAAAGAATTTGAAGATGATGCAAACTAGAGTCTTGTCATATTTTGTCTGTAGATTCTAAAATATTTTTTTCAATTTTTTTGGAATCAGATTGCACTCTTTTTCCATCTCCCACGAAAATTGGTTTTTCAAAAAAAAGCATTTTTAAAAAGTGACGCACACCGTATAAGCATAACTTTTTTTCCTTGAAAGATAAAATTTCAATTCTTTCAAATTTAGATTTGTAACTCTGATATCTAGTGCTTCCACTTGGTTAGATAGTTTTTTTATTGAATATTTTTTCTTTAATCAAATTTTAAAGTCAAATCAATTACAATTCAGACATAACACGACCGTATAACGCATAACTTTTACTATATGTATCGAAATTCCTTTTTTTTGTTTTGTTGGATCAAGGACTCCAATAGTTGGTGCACTCATATTTTAATTTTTTTTTGTTTGATAATCTTCTATTTTTCCATTTGTGTAGAACATAGAGTTTTGTTTTCAGTGAAAAACCTATATTTAATAAAACTTAAAAAATAGATAGATAATACAATAAAAAACATACTAAAATTATATTCGTTGGATAGCTCGTTTTGAGGGGAACCCGATACTAGTTGGGTTTTTGAGATCTTCTCCATTTTCATTTTCAAATCGAGCTTCGAAACACAAAATTTTCAACAATTCTGGTGCCTTAGGAAGCAAGGATGAAAAAAGAGGGGTTCGGCCGAACAAGTGTTCGTTCGAACATTTTCGAAACATTCGGTCGAATATGGGTTCGGCCAAACCACCAATGCATGCAATTAAAAAAAAAGAAATTAAATGGGTTCAACCGAACATTCCAAGAATGTTCAGTCGAACACCCTATTTTTAATATTAATATACATATTATTATTTATATTATTTTTAAATGATAACTTAAATTTGATGGCCATATGACCGTATTTAAAGATTTTTGCTATAAAATACAATCAAAATTTTAAGAAGATTGTAAAAGGAGATATTTTGGATAAACTGTGAAAATTTAATATAATTATATATATGTTTGATTTATATATAATTTTACATACACTAAGGTATATCATAATGTTTTAAGGGCACCCTTCAGTAGATAACCGTAATTAAAA